>VXCM01001998.1:6613-51613 GCA_014773175.1 Lucifuga dentata
GCTGCAGTGCTCATGTGGTCGTTACCCCCGTCTGTCACTGTGAGTCTCGAACACATACGTGTATCTTGATTTTTTTTTTTTTCATCATCGTAGGTCTGTGGTCAGTCAAGGATGCAGAGTCAACTTCCTCTCTGTCACCCCGCTCACACACACACACCCACCCACACACCCACCTAAGCTTGGCACTCGGGGTAACCTTGAGATGTGACGCACTCACTGCTTGAGCCACTGCTCTGAAAACAAGCAACAACCAGCCTGGAAAAAAAAAAAAAAAAATTAGCTAAACTCTGAGAAGGATTTATTCATTTTGATATTTGCTCCCTGAAAAAGCTCTAAGCTCATAAGTGGATGCGTGATGAACATGGCTGCATTGATTCCATCGTGGGATGTCCCTCTGCACACGTAGGACTGATGAAAGCCCAGCCAGCGTTATCACGGGACCCTGCAGCAGCTCTTCCCCCTCCCTCCCTCCTCCTTTTTGTCCTTTGCACTTTCTCCTCCATTTTGCTATTTTCTCAACAGGACCNTCCCTCCCTCCTCCTTTTTGTCCTTTGCACTTTCTCCTCCATTTTGCTATTTTCTCAACAGGACCGTCACACCCGGTGAGCCACCGGTCCTGTTCCAACTCTCCATCTTCCTCTCCATCTCATTTTCTATCACTCTTTTACCCCTCCCCATCCTGTCCTGCACCAGTCCTGCAGCAATATCCTGCTGCACCAACCTCTCTTTCCTTCCTTCATTCCTCCTCCACCTCCTCCCTCTTTAAATCTCAAGCATCCACACGCAAACACACACACACACCTAAAACATATCACCCCCAAATATACCAACCTCTGCTGCTGTTCTTTTTTCTAGACAAGATAAGTTACGTACCTACATACATCACCCCCTCCTTGGTCTTGGCTGCAGCCTCCTCCATGCCGGCTTTGGTCTTCTCAGCGGCGGCCACCACCCCCTCCTTAGCCATGGAGAACCCCTTCATCAGTACATCCATCTTGGGCGATGAGAAAGCTGGACTCCCCTGCTCCACACGGGCCTGGACAGCTGGCTGGTGATTACGGTGAATGTAAGAGAGCCTGCAGATACGATGATGCGAGATGTTGGAGTGTGTGTGCGTCTGCGAATATGTGTGTGCTGGTGGCTCCTCCTCCCTTAGTGCTACAACAGAAGGCAGAGAGGACTGAACAGCAGGGCTACAGCATGCAGACTGAGAGAGGAGAGCGACGGAGGGAGAGAGAAAGGGGGGGGTGTGTGCATGTGATAAAGAGAGCGAGAGGCAGAAACACTGCTGGATGTTGCAGCATTTTCAAGTCATGCTGCAACCTACCCCCGCCCCCACCATCTCGGTGATGTTCACTCATGCTTAATGCAGCCACAGAGCAGCTCTTTGCATATTTGATCAGCATGTTGTTCTGAACACACTTTTCTAGACGCTGAGCATGTTGGTGTTATATTCACAGAAGGACTATTATATAATCAGCAGGAAGAGAGGAGGGGAGGTATTTTATATCATAAACTTTCTGGGATTTTGTCACATAATCTGTAATATCACATATAAAATTGTGTGATGTTAGGAAACAGAGAGAGAGAGAGAGAGAGAGAGAGAGAGAGAGAGAGAGAGAGCACCTGCAGCCATTTTCATTATTGTGAGAGCAGAGAGAGAGAAACTGCTTTGTCATGCTCACCTGAATGACTCAGAGCTGAGGCCTCTTCCTCCTCCTCCTCTTCCTCATCCTGTTTCTGTCAGACGTGCTGACTCAGCAGCACAAAGATTCTGTGGATACTTGTGATATGACAAGAATTCCATTTTTTTTTCCTTTTTTTAAAAATTTCCACCAAAAATTATGTGATTCTTCAGCAAAATAGGGAGAAGAATTTCAGAAAAAATAACTGCGTTACAACATTAAAAAGTTCAAAAGTAAAAAAAGTAACTTAGTACCTTTTCTCAAGCATTAAGTATTTGTGGCGTTCATTTATCTGGTTGCTGTAGTTACTGGTTACTTTGCAGATTAAGACTTTAAAATTCAACATGAGATAAAGTCATAAAATGCGGTTGTCAGATAAAAACCTTGCTTTGTTTTAGCTCAAAGGCACAATGTATTTTAGAAATTTTAAAAGTTTTGCAAAGGAAAAAAGGTCATAAAATTTGCTACGGTGTGGCCCTCCAACTGACCTGGAAGCATGAAAATCCAAAAAGTCAGAGATAGTGGAGTTGCATCTGTCTTTATGGGTCACGCTGTGTTTGCCAATTTGTTGTTTGTTTTTTTGAATTAATTAATTTTGTTTTTTATTTTATTCCTTTATGTATGCTATTGCACCACTCTGAAATTACTCCTTCTCAAAGAGTACTTTTATTTTGGATACTTTAATGTGATTTACTACTAATTTGACTACTAATTTTGATTCAACCCTTATCCAAACGAATTGCCCCAAGGGAATGAAGACAATCATATTATATTATAATGTACTGTATTTATTTTGAATTTTTAATGTGCACCAATAATTTTTTTACTTTTTTATTTTTTACTTATTAAAATTTTGTTGGTAATTTTTTTTTTACCAATTAATTTACATTAGATATGAGTATTTTATTGATGTAAAATATTTCAGTGTTTTTTTTTTTTTTTTTTTNTTTTTTTTTTTTTTTTTTAACATCTAAGATGATATATTCAGGTACTTCCACTCATGAAGTGCTTTTTGCTGAAATCTTTTAATGTAGTGTCACACTGCCCTCTAGTGGCCACTACAAATATGGCATCATGACGCAGCAGAGCCTATGCGTCTCTTTGTTTAAAGCTGCTCTGGGGTTTAATAAATGCATAGCTTTTACACTTGCTTTTTTTTCTAACATTCCCCACATTTAAAGTATTCAAAGGGGACAATCATGTGTCCAGGTTTGGTTTGAAAATAATTTTTGACTGTTTGGAGAGAGAGACTTTCAAGAAATGGGTTTTGCATGTTTCCTAGTTCCGGTGCAGCCCCGCCCACTCTTCCGGCCTCTCAAGAACTCAAAAACAAGCGCACCTAGTGATATTCCAAATTTCAAGGAAAAGTCACAGGGGTTAGGATTTGATGCAGAAAATGCTTTGGGAAGATACAGTATTAATATTGCACACAAACAGTGTTTGTCAGTTTGTCAGGATGCTTTGCTTTGGTTGCTGTACAAAAGGAATTATTAATCTAGATAAAACCAGAAAACTGGCTCTTTAAATCAGCTCTCACCACCGGGAGGAACAGGATCAGCGGGTAGACAATGGATGGATGGATGGATGGATGCACGCATGCATAGGCGCCAGTGTCGTAATCTGCATCCCTGCCGAAAATTCCATCATTTGCATCCCACTGTAAATAATTTTCTGAAGATGAGGGAATGAAATCGAGTTGACAGCTCACATCTGGGGCTACTGGATGTGAGTTTGGTGAAGGTGAATGTGACCCTCAGGCCTGAGAAAGGAGGAGATGAATCCAATCAAGTGAACTCACCCGCATCTGTAACATCACTCTACAATCTGATTTGCCCGTGGGTACCCACGTGTTCGGCGCCTATGGATGAATGGATGTTGGGTGTGTTTATTTATCATACCGCTTGTTTTCATGTACATCTTTGATAGAATGTTTTTTTATTTTTTTTTAATTTCAGCTTGCTAATTTAATTGAAGGGTAAAACTGATTATTACCATCAGCTCATCAGATGTGTCAGACGAAACTAATTGTAATTTAAAAATGCATCGGTATTTAATTTTCCAACAAAAGGGCAGCACTGTGTATATATATATATATATAAAACATGACAAATTTTGGCTTGTAAAAATCTTGACACTTATGAAGGTCTTTTTTGTTTTGGCCCCGTTAGAGTATGTGAGCCAATCAAAAATGGATCAAATGTGACAATTCAATAACTCTCTCTAGTCTTTTTTCAATATAAAAATCAACCACTTTCAAGATTTTATGCTTTGATTATATTTACTTGTTTTTACGGAGCCCCTTAGGGATCATGTATAAGAAAACAAAAAATGATAGTATCTTGTGAGCAGGAGATACTATCATTTTTTTTTTCTCATGACCTTTTAGGGGCTCCATATGTTTTGGCTCATTTTCTACGTTTTTTTTTTTGGTCCCTATTATTTATTTATTTATTTATTTTTTTTTTAGCATCAAAACTTTTCTAGAAAGAAAACAGGTCAGCTTGGGAGAAATGTGAAACTTTTCACCAGCCAAATTTTGTCAACTTTTCTCGTTAAAAAAAAAAAATAATAATAATTATATATATATGTATATATGTAGTGCAGCTTTTTATGTGGTGAAAAAAGACAAATGAAACTATCATTATAATGACTTCACACTGTAGATTTTGGTGAGATGGCAGAGATGTAAATGCAAATGAAGAGGACTGCTGTGGGACTTTAAGAAAACATTTATTCACATTGATACCAGTACATTGAGTGCATTTGTACATACAGTATTTGTGCATGGAGATGAATCTTAATGTGTTTACATGGCATTGTGTGTCTTCTCATGAGCATGCTGTGTGTCAGAATTCACATGTTTGTGGATGTGGTGTATGCACTGGGGCGCAAAAGTTACATCATCATTTTGACATTTTCACTTCTTTTTTTTTTTCTACAATTTCCCTTTGGTTTAAGAGAGATAGAACACAAACAAACAGGAAACAAACAAAGAACCCAACTGCAGATGCGGTCTCGGCAGCAGGCGAACGCATCAGACGGGCAACAGAGCGTATGAACAGAGAGCATTCTCACACTAACAGTTAATATCTCACATTCTACTCTGCTAAACTACAACGCCGTCTCACATTCCCCAGGAGTTTCCTCCTCCTCCTCCTCCTCCTTTTCCATAATTTATCCTCTCTTCCTCTTTACTCATGTGCTTTGTCCATGTCCTCCTTTACATGTTCTCCCCTTTCTCTCTCTTGTCCAGCTCCTCTTTACTCCTGGACATTGAGGATCTGTGCGGACAGTCCGTTGTGCCAGGTCTTCAGCTTGGCAAATCGGGGCCCTTTAACCTCCGACTCAAACCTCTCTCTGAAGGAAGGAAAGTAAGATGAGATGCTCTGATACAGTTTAAATCTTTGCTTTATCCAAACTCCAACTGTTCCCCTGAAATCTTAACTACAGGGTGAAGAAAATGAACTCACACTGCCTGTCACTCTTCATCTCTCTCTCTCTCTCCTCTCTCTCTACTCTCTTTTCATCTTTTTACTCTCTCTCTACTCTCTCTCCTCTCTCATTTCTCTTCTCTGAATTTCTCTATTTCTCTTTTCTTGCTCTCTTCTCTTTTCTCTCTCCTCATTTATGCTCTTTTCTGTCACTATTCTATCATCTCACTCTTCTCTCTTACTGTTTTCTCTTGCTGTTGTGTCTCTCCTGTCTTCTCACTNATTCTATCATCTCACTCTTCTCTCTTACTGTTTTCTCTTGCTGTTGTGTCTCTCCTGTCTTCTCACTCTTTTCTCTCACTCGCTCTCCTCTCTCCTTTCTCTCGCTCTCTTTTTTTTTCTAGTATATCTCTGCTGGAGCTGTNCTCGCTCTCCTCTCTCCTTTCTCTCGCTCTCTTTTTTTTTCTAGTATATCTCTGCTGGAGCTGTGTTAGTCGTAGTTGTCTTGAGGTGGGTTTTCATTATAGACAAAAATCTAGATTTCGCTCTCTCACCTCGACCTCTGCAGAGCTTCCTCGTCGGGGTCTTGCACTGCACAGTGGGGAGAAATGGACAAAGTGAACAGTGATGACAGCACCGAGAGGCTAAAGGCATCAAGAGGAATGAGAGAGAAGAAGTAGGAGAAATGAATGGAAGGAAGGAGTACTGACGGTATTCGGTGCCGGTGATGTGGGCCAGGATCCGGAAGCTCTTGGATTGCAGGTTGGCAGCACGGCGAGCCCACTCAGACATGTCCTGGTTTGTTTCGTTTGGCCTGATCACCGCCTGGTACACTGGAGACGCACAGTCCACCACCGGGTCCTTAATCGGCAGGACGCCACTGCAGGACAGAGACTATCTGAGCTGTGCAGCACCGAAAGTTTCACTTTTCCCAAACATACCTCTTATCAAATTCACGGTATTACCTTCTCTTCCTTTATGTACATGTCGTGTCCATTGTACGTATATGTTGTTGTATATACTGTATGTATGTTGTTTTATCCTGTCTCATAACTCCACATTAAAGGAACATACCAACCACTTTGCATGTTTGAGCCTAATATATTAAATTTTCATACATGTAAGGTTACTGACAATCATTTCCCATAGCAAACTGCTGGAATGGTGAGTTAAAAAATTTTTTTCCTACCTTCCAGACCGCCACTGGTTTCAGTTCATTCTGGTACGCTATTAAAATCAACTTGTTGATACTTGAAACATTCTTGGGATATGTAATCCATCATCGTGAACAAGATGCGTATCCAGGTTTTTTCGAAGTTTCGTAATTTTAGCGTTAAGTGCAATAAAAAGCAGAGTGAATGTATGTTTCCACCGGGGAATATAGTCCCAAAAGAAGATCTGCGTTTATCGAAAAATATAAATGGCCGTGACTTCATAAGGCTGCGTATTAGCAACCTTATGAAGCAGGCGAAACATTGATTTTCAAGGTGGGTGTATCGCTTGAATATTTTTTCAAAATGTCAGGAAAGCTGAATTACGGTTTTATCCTTTGGGAAATGATTGTCAGTAACGTTACGTATATGAAAATTGCATACATTAGGTTCAAACATGCAAAAAGGGGTGGTATGGTCCTTTAAAGGTGGTTTAAAGAGCCTGTCGTGTACACAGTGGTGAGTTTACATGACTGGACAGTGCTCTTCCAGCGTTCTGACACGTGTTAAGAAAGTGAGTCAATACTGATCGGGCCGAAGCCAATGTCGATTTGTGATTGGCTACTCAGAACATTCCCATGCCATTAAATCCCATCAGGCCCTTGAAATGCTGATGTCAACCCAGCGAGCGGGTTCCAGTGCTGTGCAGGTGGAACAATGTCGAGGTGTGGGCTAAATTTGGCTGAAAGTGAGGGTTGTTTTTTTTTTAAGATATCTAGGTTACGTGTAACTGCTGTTTCAACAAATTTTCAGTGACCATATTTCCCCTCTAAAAAAAAAAAAAAAAAAANAAAAAAAAAAAAAAAAAAGAACATGTTGAAATGCTGTTGAAACAGGTACATGTAGCTTAACTCTCCAAAAGATTCAAATTTCAGCCTGCTTTTAGCCTGCTTTTAAAATAAACACCACTTTTTCCATCTGTAAATCACCAAAACCAAGCCTGCAGGGAATGGCTGCTTTGAGAAGGGCTCAAAAACCCTAAACACGACTTGCCTTGCACACTTCAGCTAAAGTACCTTAACGTACTTCCAGACAACCGCACATAACCGAGTCCATGATGGCCTCATGGTTCGTGAGTTTGTCCACCAAACCAATGACCCTGATTTGTATCATAACTCCCCTCCTGCACCCAAAACATGAATGAACACAACAAATGGATGCAACAGTGATGCAAATTAGGATTTCAAAATATTCTCAATGGAACGTTAGTTTATGAGAGACAGAGATGCATAAGCTGGAATCAAATCAGGAGACGCATATGAGGAGAAGCTGCATGGAAGAAGAGTGCCGCTGTACTTACGCCAGGGGGGAGCCTGCTTCCTCACTGAGGCCGCAATCGGGTAGGAAGGATGGAGCGTGATGGTGGAGGACAGCACAGGTGTGGTTGGTTGTTTGGTTTGCAGATGAAATGAGCAGAGGAAAGGGAGTGAAAAGCAAGGCAGAGCATGTGGCACGGCCCGCACATACAGGAGACACCAGAGATGTAGTACAGTGGATAGTAAAAGGCTGCACGCTGTAATTTCAGGTTTTTGTGATGTAAACCCTGAAAAATACAAATGACATCAGACCCTTTTCCACCTTTAATATGAACATTCCCAGTTCAACTGTGTAATATTAGATGTGTTGTGATGGCAGGAGGAAAAGATGTTCAAGGAGCTGCTCAATCAGCCAAGACCATGTGGGAAAATATCTTAATATTTGGAGACAAAATTTAACTTGCTGGCCTTAATTCTTAATACCAGCTCATCACCCGACAGCTCCATACTTTGTTCCAGCTCCAGCACTGAAATATCAGCAAATATCAAGATATTTTGGCATGAAAAAAACTATCTTCTGTCTGAAAGTGGAAAATGAATTAAATCTTTCTTTATGGTACAATCCAAAGCGTGCATCCAAGTCAATGCTACAGAAAAGGCAGATCTGAGCTTTGGAATGGCCTTTCTTGCTTCCATTTTTTAAGAGAGTTTTTCCTCGTCTTCAAAGAAAGCTTGGGCTGGGTCGGGAACTGGGTCGGCCTGAAAAGCCCTTTGAGACACGGTATGTGATGCTGGACGATACAAATAAACTTGACTCGACGCAAAGAGGGTGCTGCACAGAAGATCCCCTCAGAATTTGCTGAACATTTTTGCAAGGAAGAGTGGAATAAAATAGGAAACTCCGAGCGTGGAAATGCATAACGACTTGAATTTTGTTGCTTCCAAGGCCACATTAAAGGTGGAAAACTGTCTGACATCACTTGTCTTGATTCCAGGCTTTACATCTCAAAAAAAACCCGTCGTTTCAATAAGGTGGCGTAGGCTTTTCATATCAACTGTAGGTAGGTCAGCTTACACAGTCAAAAGCTTCGTTAATGCTTTCTACGTCTAAATCTAAATCTACAGGGCAGCTTTTCAGTACTTTTTTTTTTTTGTCAAAGCGGGCCCAGAGCTGGGTTTGATCAGTCTGTGTGGGCAGTGTGTGTATGTGTGTGTGTGGGCATGAGCGAGGGAGGGATTAGTGTGTTTGTGAGCTCACCTGTCATGCCCCTTGGCCTGCGACTGGCCTGCGATGGCGTCCATGATGGCATCCTGTGAGTACATGCTGATTGGCGTGTTGTACTGGGCGTGAACGATGGTGGCCTTCCCGCCCGGTCCCTTCACCTCGATGGGCTTGTGGGTGGACAGGGCCGAGTCTTTCAGAGCTATGGGGTTGAAGCTGGGAGTGTATTCCACGCTGTTAGTGTCAGGGCCAGAGGTCAGTGGGTCGCGGGGGGAGGGGGCGGGGTTCAAGAGGTTTACAGACAGGGAAGTGGAGAGCATTTTTTGGGAATTTGCGAGGTTCAGGCAAGCAGGTGAAAAAGGAGAGAGACAAGATAGAAAATAACGTGAACCGCGGTAACCAGGTCAATATGTAGTAATGCAATTGACAGATAGGTGGTGCAGTTGTATCAGTTAATACTGTACACAGCACACACACACACACACACACACACACACTCTTAAAACATTCTATCTCGTTGNTACTGTACACAGCACACACACACACACACACACACACACACTCTTAAAACATTCTATCTCGTTGCTCACTGTTAAAGCACTACTTGTACTGCAGCACTCTCATGACAAAATGCCTTAAATGCCACACATGACATAAGACCATGATGCACGCTGCTGCCAAACATGTATGCATACATCACACACACATATACTGCTGTACACACACTGATGTACACAAATATAAACCCTTCATAGTCACAGGATGAATATGAAAGCTTAAAGGGGACCAGCAGAGGTGGAAAACATTCAAATCCGTAAGTAAAAGTAGTAAAAGCTCCACATTCAAAAGTTTACCCAAGTAAAAGTATAAAGTATTAGCATGTACTCAAGTATCCAAAGTAAAATAGCTCATTTTTGGTTTATTTCATAGTAAGTTGATATGATTGATGATTACATTTTATTGTTCAGTTTCTCATATAGTCTTAATATATAAGTTTATATATAAAATCTTTGAGAATTAACTGCAGATATCAGATAAATGTAGTAAAAAAGTACAATTTTCCCTCTGAATTGCACATAAATATTCTAGCACAGTACAAATACCTTAAAACTGTACTTAATACAGTACTTGATGAGATGTAATTTTGACTTTCCACTTCTGGGGACCAGATATAAGATGTCTGAGTTATTTTTGCAGTTACATGATAAAAAAAAAAAAAAATTCCACTTCACTCCATATGCAGTTACAGTAAAGCATGTAGCTTTAGCTCAACCACACACACACACACACACACACACACACAGAGTTTTCCAAATGAAAATACTCATATCTATCTCAGTCGCAGGCTTTAATTCATGCACATTAAATACTGATAATGCAATGGTACTGACTTTGCAGCTGTGTTTGCGATAACCTGTAACACACCAGAGAAACCAACAAACAAAAGGAGAAAGAGAGAGAGAGAGAGAGAGAGAGAGAGAGAAAAGAGTNGAGAAACCAACAAACAAAAGGAGAAAGAGAGAGAGAGAGAGAGAGAGAGAAAAGAGTGATAGAGTGTAATAAATCACTGTAGTATTCTGGAGAGAACAATGGCAGTGTGTATGATTTGGAAATTATCCAGCTACAGTGCTATGCTGTAATCTCATCTACAGGTCAGAAATAGCAGCCACATCTCATCACCAGGATATTTCCCAGCATCCTCTGCATCATCCAGGGCTGACTGACAAGAGCAGGAGCGTCTCAATCACATGACACGGGGGGGTTTGGTGACACATACAGAGACACATATAGCACAGGACAACCAGCAAAGACAGAAATACACACACACAAAAACACATTTCCTTCAGGTTATGTCAAAACTGTAGTGCGAGAGGAACTCTGGTCTTTTACATAAGTACAAATTAAAGTTCTGCAATTAAAAAATTCAAGCATTTTTTTTTGCTTTTTTATTTCTAATTTAATGAGATTTTTCAGGTTTTTAGATCATGTGAGGTCAGAAAACTGTCCATGTTCTCAATGTTTCATTTAAAGACTAAATTACAAAAAAAATACTCTCTTAAATGTATGAGAGGTGAAATCAAATGTAGTATAAAATGGAATTACTCAAGTAAAGTACCATACTAATTGTACTTAAGTTAGCAAATGTACAGTATTTAGTTACTTTCTACCGATTCTTAGTTACTTTACACGACTGCAGAACACTGTATCAAACAAAGTCCGACTTAAACCTGCTATACATTGTATTAGAGATATCTAAACAGCGTTACGCACACACACACACGTATGTATGGGGGTACAGTAGGTGAAGTGGAACGTGATTGGCTGAACCTTCGTGCACATTGGATACACTGAGTCTATCTCAGGTTCGGCATGGGGGCATCCAGGGGATTCAGGATGATGGTGTGTAACTGGAGAGGAACATTCCATGACCATGTACAACAGCTGCTCTCCTGTGTGTTTGTATGTGTGTGTGTGTGTGTGTGTNGGGGTGTCAGTGGAATCAGTGTGGCTCCATGCTCAGAGAGGTGGGGGCTGCTGGCATGATACTGCCGTCATCATCCTGCTGTCTGCTGGAATCACGTTCCCTGACACGTTTTGCCATTTGCCTTGCTGTTGGTGTTACTCTAAAGCTGCTCGGCTCCAGATGGGAAACACATTAGTAGCCACCGATACCTGGATGTGATATTTAAGGGCTGATTATGGCCTGAATCAACCTCTACGACTCTGCTATGGCTGAATCTTCACCTAAACTCCCATTGTTCCTTATCAGGGTAGCAGCAACTGGAAGGACTCCAGATACTGGAGCAGTCAGGCTCCTCACAGGAGAAACTCTTTGACTTGTGTACGGCAACGGGAGGATGCAGCTCTTAGTGTTCAGAGAAAACAGCAGAATAGCTGCTTTTGTCACAGTTCTGCATGTCTGGTCAGCCACTCACCTGCCATTTCTGCATGCCTGGTCCTCAGCTACTCACCTGCCATTTCTGCCTGCCTGGTCTTCTGTTCCTCACCTCCATTCATCAGCCTGATTCATTTCAGGTTTGGACGCTGTCACCAATTAGCACCAATCAAGCATGGATTTAAACCCCAGTCTCATACTCACCCTTTGCCAGATTGTTCTTTGCCATCCCCGATGCGAGACATTCCAGCGTTTGTTTGTGGACTGACATTCTGTTACCGATTCGGCCTGTCTTGGACTATTCTGCTCGTCGCCCCCCTGGTTATCACTTCTGTCTCCGACTCCGATTCCAGTCTCTGCGTTTGGACTCTTTGTTTGACTGTGTCAGTGTAGGCACTTTGTCCNTCATTTCAGGTTTGGACGCTGTCACCAATTAGCACCAATCAAGCATGGATTTAAACCCCAGTCTCATACTCACCCTTTGCCAGATTGTTCTTTGCCATCCCCGATGCGAGACATTCCAGCGTTTGTTTGTGGACTGACATTCTGTTACCGATTCGGCCTGTCTTGGACTATTCTGCTCGTCGCCCCCCTGGTTATCACTTCTGCCTTCTGTCCCCGACTCCGATTCCAGTCTCTGCGTTTGGACTCTTTGTTTGACTGTGTCAGTGTAGGCACTTTGTCCTGCCAGTTTTTCTGCCTGCCTCTGTGTTGGACTGAGAGCTCTATTAAAGAACTTTACTTGTCGGAGTTGTACTGTGTGCTGCATTTGGGTCCAAACCCCACCCGTCACAGCTTTGTGTTGCCATGACAGTATCAATCATTCAACTTCTGAGGAAAATATGAGCCAATGAGTGAAAAGGCAGCCCAGGAAAAAAACAATCTATATTCCAACGTACTTTTTTTGTTGCTGTCAGTCACTCAAAGCCTGTCAGGCGTAGCTTCATTGCTGCTTTATAGCAGACAAACAGCAGAGGATTTGGGAGCCTTGGGGGAAGCAAATTTTCACCCTCTAACCTCACCAACAACTTTAAAACCACCAAACAAGCTCAAAAGTCTCTGTTTCCAAAGCATAACAGAAGAACAAACTCGGTTTGGGTTTTTCTTTAGAATCAGAGGACGGGGGGAGCCACATGCATTTGCTTGGACATAAACTTCAAATTGGGACATTCTTTTTGCATTTTTTTAGGGCTTGTCTATGTCTCAGTAAATCCACGTATGCCCTCTTGTGTGGTCTATTTTTAAAGATCCCATGAACTAAGACTACTGAAGATCAGTTCCTCATTTCCATCCTCACACTCCTACTGTTACCTCATTTCATTCTACAGACGAACATTCTTTGGAGCCAGACTGTTTCTGAGAGTTTACACATCTGAATGGGACATTGAGGCTACCTGACCTTTAGTAAAAGTACCTCTAACTTTAATAAAGATCTTCAAATGACCCTGTAGTCTGATCACTGCTATTCTGTTACCTGGAGACAGGCCAGGTATGCTTGTGTGTGCGCTCCAGAAATAGCACCCATGGGTGCACGTGTGAGAGGGATGAATCTGAGGATAATGATAGAAGGTTCTGAATACTTTTTTTTAACTCACAGTCGTGTTAATCTGAGGTTAAACAGGTGCAGATGAACTCTGAGGTGCGATGTAACTTCGCTTTATGTTCAGGTAAACCTGTCTGCGTTCGTATTTGTTGCTGTTTAGGTTGGTAGTTGGGATTCAGCGTTTTTCTCCTCTCAGTGTTATGTAACTGTTACGTACCCCAGCAACAAAACTCCACTGGCAGCCGCTGACCCTTCTGCTAACCTGCCCTGCATCAGCATCATTTCTCTCAAAGTTTCAGGAAAGTAAAGGCCAACTGGGGAATTGTATTTCCCCTGTTGGCCTGGGGGAGATACTGCAGGTGATTTGGAGGAGGCAGGGCTTCATGGGGGGGGGTCAGACGGGCCAGCGGCTCCAGTTCTTTTTTGGGGACCTGGGAGAGGTTCTTTTTGTAGGACTTATTACTCTCGCGAATACCATGGGACACCAACTGCTTCATTTCAACCTCTTCACCAAAATGTTTCTCTTTTTCTGTGGGCTTCACCTTTAAAATGATGGTAGGAGGTCAGGAAAGACAGAGAGATGGGAAAGAAGGTGTGAGATAAAATGAGAGAAAAGGTGGTTTCGTTTTCCATTTCTTGCTTTGGTTGGTTTTGTGGTTTGATGACTTCTCACCTCTGGACACGGATTCCTGCAGTTGCACTGTGAATATTTTACACTAGAGGGCAGCAGAACACTACCTGTGGCTTGATGGCACTATAACAATATAAATTCTTACAGATGACAAAAAACAAAACAAAACAAAACAAACAAAAAAAAAACACAAAACATGTACTGTAACTGACATATACAAACACGTGCACAAACACAGACATAGCTGGATTTTTGGTAGTTCTGTATGTTTTTCTGTCTTGGTGTCTATTTATTATGGTAACTGTGTATTTACATGGTGGTGGTGATGAGTGGGCGTGTTTTTACCTTCTGGTGAGGGATGATTGGCATAGGTGAATCCATTCTTGGAGTGGCTGTGGGAACTGGTGCAGGGCGTCTCGACCTAAAGATTTAAAAAACCAAAGATACATTAAAAATTCACCAACCAGCTCCATTTTAAGCCAACAAGTGGGGGAAGTTTTGATTTTGTATACATATCCAGTCCTCTCCTAAAGTTATGCAGCACAAACACTTTTTTTTTTTTTTTTTTTTTTTTTGTTTACTTTTGCATGCTGAGACTCAGTTTGGTGGTGGCACACTTGATCTTGTTCTGGGCATCCAGATGTGTCATCCCCTCAGTGCTGACCCCGTCGATGGCTGAGATGATGTCGCCCTGGGCCAGGCTTCCGCCCGCCGCCTTGCTGCCTGGAGTTATCTGTGGATGGTCAACAGATGGTCAAACTACTGCCTCTGATACAGATTCATTAGGAGACACACCAGGGTTTTCCTGGCTCAAAATGAGGCGGAGGTGGTACCATCTGATCATGTTCACACGTGCACGTGTACTGTGCCTTCAACTGGCTCAAGCTTTTTACAAGCAACATATTTTAGGAGATCTAATAATTATATGATTGAAGAAAATGACAATTATCACATTAAAGCATATTTTATTTAAAAAAATAAAAGTGCCCTGTTCAACATTAAATTAAATACAACATAAAAGCTAATGTGTTATTTTACAGTTAAACAGCAAAGTTGTTTACAATCAAATTAAATATAAGAAAAGCTATTGTTTTCATACACTCCTAATGACTTGGCAGCTGAATACCCTGGCCTTGACTCCTCGTCCTCTCCTGCACTCTGACTCTGATCCTCTCCATCACCCAGGGAACTACTTTCAGACCTGACAAATTTACCACAACTTGTCAGTAACATGAATTATTACAGGTATCTGCAGATTCAGGCACGTTAAATTTAAGACTTTTTAAAGACTTTTTAATTAGGATGAAATTTAAGCCCAACTTCATTTGACCGAAAGTGTACAACAGCACCAATTACTTTAGGTTTAGGTAAATTATTTAGTTTTAAATTACTGATTTATGTTTTTTAGTTCAGACGTTTGTCTAAATATGTTTACTGGCTCATAAAGGGGCTGAAAGGCAAGCAACGCAAAAAACCCCCCCCAAAAAAACAAAAAACAAAACAAAACAAAAAACAAGCCCTGAAAACAAAGAATATTAAAATCCAGTGGCTGTGATGACTGGACTGCAGGCAGAACACAGACAGCCTGCAGACATTTCCCACAAAGATTCATGTAAAGTTTGACTCAAACATTATAAAGTAATAACGCCTCCTGTAACCTGAACATGGACTCTATCTTCTCTCATCACACTCAGAAACAATCTAAACTCTGTGCTTCATATAATATACTATAATCAACAATTTAACATGGACTCTATTTGCTCTGATCATGTTCACAGGAACAATCTGAGCTCCGTGCTTCATATAACATACTATAATCAACTATTTAATATGGACTCTGTCTGCTCTGATCAAGTGCACAGCAACAATTTTTAACTCTGTGCTTCATATAACATACTATAATCAACTATTTAATGGACTCTGCTCTCATCACGTGCACAGCAACAATCTGAGCTCCGTGCTTCATTGGAGTATAAGTTTAACATGGAGATACTGTAAGTACTTTTGGTTTTGTGAGGAGCTTTGCCATCAAGATTCCAGTCTGGGTGATCATTAAATTAAATATCTAGACAATCAACACCCCCCCCATGTCACAAAATCAATGTGTACTAAATGTGCTAATGTGTACAAAATCACAGGTAAATAATTGATGCATGTTACTGTATACTAACCTCATGTGCAATGTCATGACTCTGACATTTTAAAATCATATTCTTTTAAAAGTTTTACACCTCATTTTTTCAGTTCTAAAATAAACTGTGCTCTTTATGATCAGTTTAAACAAAACTTTGCATACTGATGAGTGTAATATGTCATCATGATATGATTTCACAGAAAAACCATGAAAAACTTTACTTTAAATCCTGAGATGTCTCATACTACATGAACTGTGATGAAAGCCACCTGAACCGGATGTGATCTTTCCAGTAACGGACAAACAGATCCGGTCCAGCTGTTCAGTTTTCAGAACAAATGTGTCTTTGTTGACATGTGCAGCGAGGATTGAATGAAGTAAGGGGCCAAACCGAATCTGTCACTCCTTACCAGTTGGTGGCGGTAATGCATCAATTTGTTGTTTGCCAAACGCCATAAAATTTTAAAGAAGAAGCAGAAGAATACGAAAAAGAATACGAAGAATACGAAGACGAATACGAAGAATACGAAGAATACGAAGAAGAAGAATACGAAGAAGAAGAAGAATCTGTCAGCTGGGCTGGTTTGTCTTCCTCCGCTGTAACTGTGGCGGTAAAGCTGAACGTTGTTAGCTCGGTGCCGCTGATCGGTACTGAGAAATGCCNGAATACGAAGACGAATACGAAGAATACGAAGAATACGAAGAAGAAGAATACGAAGAAGAAGAAGAAGAAGAAGAATCTGTCAGCTGGGCTGGTTTGTCTTCCTCCGCTGTAACTGTGGCGGTGAAGCTGAACGTTGTTAGCTCGGTGCCGCTGATCGGTACTGAGAAATGCCGTCAGAAGTTGATGGGTTTTCACAGCCACTTTCTGTTTCTGTCACTGCGTGTTCAATTCCACGTCTTTTATTCCCATTCTACTGAGTCAGAACTACTTTTAGCACATGCATCTCATATTCATCGCCACTTCCCATTAAACTAACATTACTTCAAGCTACTTTAGCCGAAGATGCTAATGACACTATAGTGACCCTCTGCAATGATAAATCATCGCTGTTAGTTTTCCGGTCTGCGTTAGGTTAAAATACAAAACACTGATTTATATACAAAATGCATGAACAAATTTAAAACTTTTTAAGGATTTGCGGAACCCCTGCTGTCCTCTCTGTGCGTCAACTGGTGTGACTGGGAAATTCCTGTTACTCCACCTGCTGTCCATCAGCGTCAAGGCACCACCACATGGCGTAATGCCACCATTATAGTTACAAATGACAGAAATCCACCGAGTGTAACGCTTGTTAGAAAATAGTGTTTTTCATGACACCCATCAGACTTTTGTCGAGAGACGGAGGCGGCCGCCTTGCACTTCTCTATGCAGGAAAAACCCTGCACACGCAAGCTAATGAACAACATACACACACAAATTCATTTACACGGGGGGGTAAANAACCCTGCACACGCAAGCTAATGAACAACATACACACACAAATTCATTTACACGGGGGGGTAAAGTAAAGCAGCTATCTTATATTTAATCTCTGCACATGTGTATGTATTTGGCTTAAAGTGGGTGCGTCATACTCATCTTGTCTTCATGTAAATATTAGATTTACAAGTTGTATATACATGGATAACCAAAAATGGTGTAATTACAGCAGAGGAACTGAGTTTTTTCTGATATCCCACTTGCAGATTTGTGACATTTAATGGGCATATGGTTAAAAATAACCAAAAATCCTATGTATATTCAGATGGTTGATTCATATTAAGAAAAAGTAATTAAAATCAATTCTTTGGTTTAGTCCATCCAACACTTGACTTCAAAACCATAACATAGCTCCTCAAAATAACCTTTGCTTGGTTATTTATTCTGTATGAGTAGCAGCTCAGTAAATATTCCTATGAATCAAGCCTCAAAGGTAAAGAGAAAAGCTGATGAAGCAAAATAAATGACTCCTTCAGCCCCCGCATGTGAAGGCCTGTGGTAAAATGATTTTGTCAAGCTGATTGGTATAATGGAAACCCACTTTATCTGAGACTTCCATCAATCCACACAGCTGGAAATGAAGCTGGCACAGAAATTAATGACTAGAAATGTCACAGGAGCTCCATTAATGGAGCCGCTGTGCATTCAGCTACAGAATGTCAGATCTGATTTTAAAGACAGCCTTCATCTTTCAAAGCCTGAGCAGAGAACACAGGACTGACCGAGGCAATGGATTTCATACTTTCTTTCAGAGGAGGGACCAAGTCTTTGTTTTGCAAGTCACAAGTCAAGTCTTCTCAAATGCTAAAATCCTAAGTACTAAACATGTTATAATACACTAAACACTGCTGCTTTTTAAAATGTGCACTTATTACTTTCCACATAAAATTTACAATTCCATCAAAATATCCGTAAGTAAGACAGTAAAAGCTTAATATTTCAGAGCATTTTCACATGGAATGAGATGCTGGATGATATGTAGGCTATTATCTTTAGCATCAAAGCTAATTCCAAAGTGGCTTTGCTGATCAAATGTTGTTTTGAATATTTTTGTCGTGTGAAACTTGATTGGCTGAGTGGTTATACGTGAATCTGGTAAACAAAGAGCTGATTTCACTGCAGACTTCTGCTATTCGAATTTTGAATCTTTAGTTTGGGGAAGGTGTCAAGTCTTTCTGAGTCAAAAGGCACAAATCCAAGTGAAATCACAAGTCACTGGCATCAAAGCCAAAGTTGAGTTGCAAGTCTTTTTGCTTATGTCAAATCAAGACACAAGTCAGCAAATTGGTGACTCGCATCCAAGTCATGTGACTTGAGTCCACACCACTGCTTTGTTGGTTTTGGCTTGAGAAATCAAGTCACAATTTTAAAATGCTTTTATTGTGGATATAATTCATACTTTCATGCAGTTATGAGTTCTTTACTTTAAATCTGCTCCAGGTTTTTGTGCACATAAATTTAGATTTGGATTTCCCTGATTTGACACTATTTAACTTTTCCAGCTTTCTGGAAACCTCTCAGACTCATACTGACCTTCAGCTGAATATTCAGAGTCCTGACACTGCTACAAAGCCAGACTTCAGTGATTCAACTTTAAATGAGACTGCATGAAGGCAACGCAGCTGAGTCTAAACTTACAGGCGACTCGTTAAAGAGTTAAAAAAAGCAGCACTGTTGATGCCTGCTGCTTCCCCCAAACACACACACACACACATATACATGCACGCGCACACGCACGCCACACCCCTACAAGACACCTGCTACTGACATTCATAACTTTTGCTCTTTATCTCTCTTATTCTCCAACTATTTAACATTTATTTTGATTTATTTACATATTTAACTGCAGTGCTGGTTTATTTTTACTGTTAGCAAACCTATTTATTGTGACTGATTTGTGCTGCAATATTCTACTTATCTCATTTCTTGTTTTTGTTGTTGTTCTGTGTGGCACTCCAGGTCTCATCTTTGTATGAAAAGGTTCTATTCATGAATGAAGTTATTATTAATAAGTACAATATTACCCACGCTTTTCTTCACGCTTTTCAGTTTCTGTCACTGTTCTCGCTATTGTAATGTTTCTGATTCTTTTGACACATTTGTTCATGTCCTAGTACATTCTGTCAACCTTTTCCATTATCTTCTGATGACACTTGTTTCTGTTGTGTTCGTGCTCTATTCATTAGATCTGCAGGTGTAATCTGTGTAAAGATTACAAAAAGAAAGCAGAACAAGAATAGCTGGCAGAGAGGATAAAAGTGTGATGCTATCAGGTTAAAAAAAAAAAAAAAAAAAAAAAAAAAAAANAAAAAAAAAAAAAAAAGATAAAATGTTGATAAAAGTGATGTTCAAGCATGAAAAAAGTTGATCAGATGATCATCTAATTTTACAATTATGATCACGAAGAGTATAGAGTTTTACCTGACAAATGTTGCTGTTCAAAATGTTAAAGTTTGAATAAATAATAAATTCTGGGACCTCAATCCTTTTGCATAGAGTTTACCTCTTTTTCCTCAACTGCGAGTAGCCAATCAAAAGCCACAGAAATGTTTTTTGTTCATTTAGAGATATCTTGAAGCTTCAATAGAAAATGGTGATAGAAACTTTATAGACGATGCATATTTGAGAGTTTATGTTAATTATTTTATCAGTTTTTCATATTTTTTGTACTGACTAAACCTTGATTTGCTGCTGTTTTCTTTGTACAGAGAATCCACATCTTTCAGAATTTAGCAGCAGAAGCAAAGAAATTTGGCATCTTGGTCAAATTTGGATGGCTGCAGCGTTTCATCGTTGACTAACGAGATGGGATGTGAAGAATCCAGCCTGTCTTCATTCTGTTTCCTTTCTTAGTTCTTGGCAAAAGTAGGCCGAAATCCAGACTGTGAGGGTGTTACATCAAACTGTAACAGCAGCTCAAGCTGTCAAGTCAAGCTGCCGTGTTTTATGTTAACCTGGCAGAGGCCTCGATGAGCCCAGGATCAACCCAAATCCTGTGATACAGTGTCAGAGCCGACACGGATCAAAGCGATCCTGGTTTAGCAAAGTCCAGGATCAGAAAACAATCAGCTCGCACATATCCCGAGGCCGAAATCAAAAGAACGCCGGCTGATGGCCAACATGGCGTCAGTCATGACACACGAATGAGCAGCTGAATGTCTGGAAACCAAGAGTAAATGCCAGGAGGATTATCCACAATGCTTCACTCTTCTAACCCCCCGGTCTCATCATCAAACTTCAAACATCCATACTTCATCCATCCACACAAGCAAAAAGTACATTTACGAAAGTTCTGCCTCTAAGTACAGTTTTGAAGTACTAGTAATCTGAATGTTTCCATTTTGAGAGTTTTACTCCACTACATTTATCTGATCTGCAGCTACTTTGCAGATTCAGATTTTTGTTGTTTATCATTGTCTTTCTTTCCTTCCTTCCTTTTTTCCTCGTCTTCCTTCATATTTCTCTTATTTCTTCCTCCCAACTTTCTCAATTTTTTTCTCCCGATTTTTCCCCTTTCTTTCCTCTCTTCTTTATCCTCATGTGCTTCTTCCTTCAGTCCTTCCTTTGTCCTTCCTTCTTCCCTTCCTATTTTCTGTTCTTCACTCTTTCCATCTTACAGCCTTATTCTTTTTCTTTCTTTTTTAAATTAATTTCCTTCCTTTCATCTCAAGTGTGAGAATCCCCAAATTATAAGGTTTTCACCAAACAACAAAAGTAAAATCTACTCTTCTGTATTTGGATGCAGATGAATGAATTTGAATTTGCAGGTATTTTTTGTGGTACTGCTGTACTCAGGGATTGGTTTTATTTATTTCCCCCTACCATCGTCCTTCATCCGTCCCTCCACAATGACTTTTCCTCTCGCGTTTAGTATCGTCTTTAGAAGCTGAAACTGAAACGGACCATAACTGAAGAATAAAGCTTACTAAAGGAAACACAAGCTGCCATTAGCCTTCCTCCTTGCTTCTTTCCTCTCCTCTCCCTCTTTCCGTCTCCCACCCCTCTCTTCATCCACCTCTCCTCCTCCAAAGCTATTTAAAGGAAATGCTGTAAATACACTGGCAGAGAGAGAGAGAGAGAGAGAGAGAGAGAGAGAGAGAGAGAGAAACTGTAGTATAACTTTAAGGCTTTCAAAAGCTTTTACTGCATTCATTTTCCATTTATTTGCTTGTACTTGAATAATTTAAAGACATTTTTTTATTAATTTAAATCTATATTCACGGTTGAGAACATTAAATATGAAATGTAAGCGAATGTGGTGATTATCTTTTTGTTTTATACTGTAAAACTCTAAACACGGAGGATAGTGAAGAAATGTCTTTTTGAATAACATCAATTAAGATATTCATCAAGTAGAAGGAGTAAATCAACCTTATAATCATATAATAATACTTTATGCACTTTTCTAAACAGGGTTACATAGTGTTTTAAACATAAGAAGTTAAGTAAGTCAGAACAAAACACAATTTAAGATTAAGTTAATAAAAGTTAATAGATGATGAAAATAAAATAGAATGAAATCACAATAAAGGGGGAAATAAGATGCTGAAAAATAGGTAATTCAGTTAAAAACTATAGAAATGCATTGCTGTAAATGGGAGTGCTAATCTTTTTGAAACTGACCTCAAATGTCATTAAAGTGAAGTTCTGTTAATGAGGCATCAGGCCAAATGAGGCGACCTGTCACCTTTAGGGAGACATCTGAGCATGAAGTTGATGACGCCTTGTTTTTTTTTGTTTGTTTTTTCTGGAAATGATTTTCCAGGAGGAAAATTTAACCGAAGCAGCAACGCAAGTTTCAACTCCAGTCAAACTATTTCAGTCGTTCAGCTGAGCCTTTCTGTCACCAGCAAGTACGGCAACATTACATAACCTCTGATCACACAAGTCATCACACACACACACACCCACACACACACACACGCAGTCTGAACATATACAGAATACCACACAGACAAAAAACAAACAAACTGAAATTCGAGCAGCAACCAGGTGATAAAGATGAAATCAGAAGTGGAAACTTTGATTAGTTCCCTTTATGTTAGTTTATATTGTGGTTTCTGGTTATTGTTTATTGGTTTTGATCATAAAACAAACATAAGCAGAAGGTCTATGGCATGAAAATATACAATTTATAAGTGTTCATAAAAAAAAATTGTAAAACTAAAAACACCAATAATAATTATGATACTGCTTTTTTTGTTTTGTTTGCTGAAGATTTAATTTTTTCCTCTATTTTTGTCTATAAATTGCAGTATATATAGTTACGTGTCTACAAAAATTTTCAGGAAGAAAATAAATCCTGTGTGTGGCCTGGGTGAAGTCGAAAGTGAGTCTTATTTTGGTAAGTTTTGTGAAAATTAACAATTTATATCTCAAAAGAACAGAAATATTCAGATGTAGTGGTGATCGATGTTTTTTTGTTTTTGTTGTTTTTAGCCTTTGAAATAAATCAAAGCTGATCAAGTAAAGGACACGTGATTCTACACAGTCTGTGATGTTTTAGTCAATTCTAGAAAAAACATATCAAGAAAAATGTTGTAAAATGTTCCAAAAAAAAAACCAAAAAAACAACAAAAAAAAAAAAAAAANAAAAAAAAAAAAAAACAGAGATAATGATTCAAGAAAGTTTTTAAAAAGTCTCGAAAAAAATTAGAATAAAATAAACTAAAAGCTGTAAAAATTCTACCTCCATTCCACACACACACACAAACACAAAAAACCCAATGGCAGAAAATGGCACAACTGTCAATATTTTCATAAGCCAAAAGTTGTTGTTCTGTCTAATAACGGGGTTTTTTTTAAGCTGAGAAATAAAATCCAAATTTAGTGAAACATAAAACTGCAGAAATTACTTTAGAGGTTTAAAACAAATCCTTTTACTGTGATCCTGAGTTGTGTCCAGTTTTATTCTGGATGTTAATTTCAGTTTATTAGCGAGTTTTATGAGGTTGGATAGATGTTTGAATTCTTTGTATGACCTCAGGTGGTAAATGTAAATTCTAACAATATTAGACCATTTAGAATGTTCAAAATTAGAGGTGTTTCCAGTTTTAGCGGTAGGAATATTAATCGCGTGCAAGTTTGAATTTGTGTTTCAGGACTTTTAGTTTCAGTTTGAAGTGGGTCGTCATAATGTTTTGTCATCATAATGCCACACTGTGTGTAGTTTTGATAGTTTTTAATGGTTGTATTTTGATGTGATTGTCGCTGTATTGTGTTTTATTGTGTTTTACTTATTTCTTGTGTTACTATTTGATACGTTGTGCTGTCGCCCTGCTGCAAAACAAATTTCCCCCTGTGGGACCATAAAGGTTTGAAGTTGAAGTTAAAGTTTTGTGACGTTGCGTCATCGGTTTATCTTGTTACATTGCGTCTTTATTATCGTATGTATTGTGTAAGTGTGTGTTTCGTACCCTGGAGATGGTGAGCGGCATGTTGAAGTCCTTTCCTCCCTGTAGTCTGAAGCCCCATGGAGCAGGACCGCTCAGAGTCACCGTGTATGCACTCATCTTCAACTACCAAACGTCAACGCTCCTCCTGATCCTCCCTGGCTGTGTCTGTGTCCTCCTGCTCGCCGCGCCCTCGTCCTCTGTCCTCCCCTGGTATCCTTTCCTCTCCCAGCCGACGCTCCGCTGCTCGCTCCTCCTCAGTCAGCCCTGGCTCCTCTTCTTCTTCTCCCCACCTGCTCCCAGCTCTCAGGACAAACACCCAGGGGCGTTGGTGTCAGTGGGTGGGTCAGGTGCTGTGGAAGCTCTGTGGACACACACACACATGCACACACGTGTGCACAATTTAAGGGACACACGTCCAGGTATTCACACACACGCGCACGCACACACACATACACACACACTCAAAATTACACACAAATATAGATAGAATCTTACAAACACAAAAACAGACACATTCATAGAGATATACACACACGCAAAACACACAAACTAAGTTAGACAAACTAAGTCCATGCAAACAAATATCAAACTGTCAGTCCTGATTAAAAACTCCAAACACCAGGAGTGTTAACACCTCCCCAAACTTTCACCCTGAAACATTAAATTTACCAGAATTTGACAAAAGATTTGTCTCAAAAAGTGAAATATTACGCGTAATCTCGTGGAGAAGAGTTTCTTGCCTGCAGGGTTGCTGAGGGTGAGGGACACACAGCCTAAGAATAGCAGAGGCCAGCAGAGACACGGGGGCCCGGGGCCCTTATAAGGCCTGAAACACGAAGCCCCAGAATGCTTCACTGTCGATTCACATTGCCAATATAGACCCCTCTTACTGCAACACATTCTCGCTCTCTCTCTCTCTCTCTCTCTGCTATCATAACACCCCCTTATCCTTAATCACTCCCTCTGTGTTGACGTCATTCACAATTCAGTTTTCATTTTATCTCCCTCTCTATTTTCTCACTCATCTCTCTCTTTCCCCTGTCACAGTCTCTCACGGTGCTCAGGACGGAAATAACAAACACAATTAAGTGCCGATTCTCTAGAAACCTAACAAATTATTAATCTGCTTGTCATTTGTTGTATGTGTTTGCATTACTGTGTGTAATGAGCAATTCAATTAATTGCAAACTGAATCTATTTATAGACGCTCAGCTGGAGGCTGAGCCAGTGTTTATGAGGAAAGGGCAGGAATTTATGAATTTATGAGGAAAGGGCAGCAATATGATTTTTGACCTCATCTCACATCATGTTTTCTTATTTTGATTTTGAAAATAAATAAGTTACAAAAAGAACAAGAGTGCGATGTGATCATTCTGGTGTGAGTCAGGAAGAGAAGTCCCGTTAAAGTGGGTGAAGTTTTAAAATAGCCGCCACAACTGGTACATGAATCAGAAAATCACAGGAATACTATGACAATAACAAGAAAAACAGGTAATTTGCTAAACAAATAAACTGATGGAACAACATCAGGGGGTCGGCTTATATATGNACAGGTAATTTGCTAAACAAATAAACTGATGGAACAACATCAGGGGGTCGGCTTATATATGGGTTTTTAAAAAAATCTTAAATTTGCAGGTCAAAATCAGGAGGTCGGCTTATACACGAGATCGGCTTATACTTGAGTATTTACAGTGGAATGACTCCATAAAATTTGCTTGTCAAACTATTCTAAAATTTCAAACTTCACACAAAAAATTCTTTAATATGACCTAAGATTTTTTTTTTTTTACNCCTCCGTCCATTCATGCAACACCAGCACCAACGCTGCCCTCTAGAGGCGGGGTGGTAGTCCTGCAGGTCAGGTCAAAAACAGGTCAAAAATTCAGGTCATTCAGGTCAAAAACACACAGAATAACTGTCCATCATATCTGACATGTATGAGGACACTAATGCAGCTGTAATGTGACATCAGGACGTTCCAGATGTTCCCAGCTGCCGATAAATGCTGGAAAACTGATCTTATGACTTACTACAGCATCAAATTCATCATCCTCTGATGGATGATGGATTAGATCTGCAAAACTCAAAGTCACACACAGCTACACGAGTCATTGCTGTACATTAAAACAAACACACACACACACAAACAAAACAAACAAAAAAAAAAAACNAAAAAAAAAAAACAAAAAACAAGCAATGCCCCCCAGCACACCAGATAAGACGAAATTCATTCAGATGCAACAAAGAAAAAGATAAATGAAATCTGCAAATAGACGAATTCAACTAACAGAATCCACACCTGTAAAACCCGTTAGCCGTTAGCATGTCATGAACTTTTAGCTAGCAAATCCTCGGAGGCCTTCAGTTTCTCACTACACATATATCCAAAGTCTAAAATCTAAACATAGCACATACAGTTTTTTTAAATCACTAAATAAGATAAATATACTCGATTCTATAAATCTAAAATATGAATAATATTAAAAGAACATTACCACGTCAAATCACGGGGCCAAACGCTCAGGTATGGAGGTAATTCCGTGCCACATGTCAAGAGCATCACTATTAAATTTGAAAACAGGATTTTAGAGATATTCTAGAGATGGCAGTTTCGGCACCTAGGATTGATATGTTTCGAAGCTGCTCAAAACTTCCGATTTTGAAGTGGGGTCTACACATCAGTCACGTGACTACCATGTCCGCTCTAGAGTTGCAGTTAAAGGATCATACCGGCCATTTTGCATGTTTGAGCTAAATATGTTCAATTTTTCATACATGTTATGTTACTGACAACCATTTAAAGGATAAAACTGTATTTCGACTTGATATTTTGCAAAATCTCTTAATCTTTCAAAATCAAATATTCAAGCGATACACCCACCTTAAAAGTCAGTGTTTGGGAATTGTGGTGTGGAATGCCAAATGCGCCAAAATTAAGTAAATAAAAGCAACACGTTACAAGTTTTTTATGCAAAAGTACCAATAAATTATGAAATATTTCCATAAAATCATTAAAAAGTCAAATCATTATGAAATCTTATTTCAAAACAAACTCAACTGTAAGTTAAAACTTTCATACTACAACTATTAAACTGTCACCAAATTAAGTTTTGAGATTTTTTCATGTGAGAAAGTAGCTGCTTAGATTTCGAATGGTCGACTGATTAAAATAATGCTGAATTAAAAATTTGTCAGCGATTTCAGAGACGGGAAAGGAAGCTGAAATTTAAGCTGAGAATTTGAGAAATGAAATGAAAGAAATGAAAATTTAAGGGGAAAAAAGCTGAAATTTAAGAAATGAATGACAGGAAGCAGCTTCCCCAGCTCCGGATATGGCTGACTGGTCATTGTACTTGGTCATCCCCGGTGATAACAGACTGATATCAGCGAGCGCTTTGGTTATTACCAGCGGCACTGATGTCTCTGTGATTTTTATTTGTTTTATTTAAGCTATAACTCATTTTGCTAGATAAACACTGAATATTGAACGTTAGAAGTTACAATCAAAGCTGATGTGTGTTTGTGTGTTTGAGTGAGAGAGAGAGGGTTTGTAATACTATTACTATTACGATGTATTACAAACACACACACACACACACACACACACACACACACACACACACACACTCAAACACACATTAGCTGTCATTGTAAATTATAATTGTTAATTTACATTTGAAACAACACAACCTTTCTATCTGAAATTAAAATATTATAGCTTATAGCTGCAGGCTAGCTGGCGGAGCTTCCCGTCTCTGACAAAGCAGATGAGCTTACTTTATTCCTCATCTGGCTCCTAGCCTAGCCGCCGCCTCCTCCTCCTCCTCCTCCTTCTTCTTCTTCTTCTTCTTCTTCTTCTTCTTCTACCCTGTTTTACCAGAACTCTATCAACAGATGGAGACTAGTCGCTGGAAAAATTACATTGTTCTTGAGAATTCTCAAGAAAAGTTGATTTGTGAGATTGAGACTGTGTGTGAAACTGTGGCAAAGTTTGCATTCATATGTTGCTTTCTGTTGTTTTCACATCATATGAGCCTCCACCCAGTAAGATGATTTTCATCAAACAAAATATTGATCCACTTCTGTTCTCTGCTGCTGCAGCACCAATGTGCACACTGATTGAAAACAGGCTGTTTTAGGTGTTGTCTCTTTATGGCCTCCTCCTCCCAATAAGCCCTCTGTTCATTCTCTGTAACCTCATATGTAATGGATATGTTCGACCACTTGCAACATGTTGATGTTTTACAACTTTGACAATGTTCAACACATACTCCCTACTGTCTTAGTCTATAAAAATAAGAGAAAACAAACAAAAAAAAAAAAAGCAGAATATGTGCCCTTTATTGAGGAGCTTGTCTGGTTCAAGCATTATGCAGCCTGACAGATGGAGACAGTAACAAGCCTCACAGAATTTAGCACCAATTTTATTTAGAAAAATAAATAAAAACAACACAAAACATTTTGCACATCCATGACAAAATCAACATCACTTCATTAAAGTAGAATTTAAATTCAATATCTTATCATTTTTATAATGCAAAATTTCTAGCCATAACATTTTAAAACATATTCATCATGTAGAATTTTGTATATTTATTGATATATATTGTGGGACAAATATGTAAACCACTGTACTCCAATTAGTTTTCCTCATGGGCCAAATTATGTAAAGCATGCCAAGTCAAGGGCCAAAATATCTGGGTTTTTTCTACTGCACCAATAAAACTTGTTTTATGTGCAGATGTTGTTGTTGCTGCTACTACTACTACTACTACTATTATTATTATTATTATTATTATTATTATTATTATTATTATTATTTTAAAAAATGTACTCTTGAAACAAAATAAGTCCAAAACCAACCATTTAATTAGCCATNTATTATTATTTTAAAAAATGTACTCTTGAAACAAAATAAGTCCAAAACCAACCATTTAATTAGCCATTAGTTATCATCAGACTATACACCAGAATATCAGACAATAAATACCAAATAGTATTATTTGCTTTTCTTGTGGCAAACAGTATAATTTTCTTATATTTTTGCATTATTAAATTTCTTTTTATATTATTTAAATGTTGTGTNGTATAATTTTCTTATATTTTTGCATTATTAAATTTCTTTTTATATTATTTAAATGTTGTGTTAAATTTTTTTTATTAAGTATAGTTTGCTGTTGCTTTAGTACTGCCTTTTCCATCATTTCTGTTCCCTCATTTCATCTATTTGTTCTTTTTTTTTATTAAACTCTCTAACATTCAACTCTCTCTCTCTCTCTCTCTCTCTCTCTCTCTCTCTCTCTCTCTCTCTTTCCCTCCCTCCTCTTCTCTGAATATAGTAGGTGTTAGTTTAACTTTCCAGACCAACATCAGCAGCAGCAGTTTGGTCATGTGACAGGTGCTGTTAGCGCCAATGTGTCGGCGCGGGCCAGACATTTGGCTCTCTCTTGGGCCAGATCCGGCCCGCGGGCCACCTATTGGGGTNTCGGCGCGGGCCAGACATTTGGCTCTCTCTTGGGCCAGATCCGGCCCGCGGGCCACCTATTGGGGTTCCTTGATGTAAACCTTTTATCAGTTTAATATAAAACCAACATTAAAATGACAACAGGAGTTTATACTTTCTGATTGTGGTTTGGTGAGTTCTTGAATGAATGTGCAACATTTGGTGTGAAGAAATAATTCAAATTAGTTCCAGGATTTTGATTTACAATCCTCACACAAAAGCTTTACAAGCAATAAACCTCTAAACATAGAACATTATCATATCACATATTATAATCCATGAAAAATAACACTTAATCATTCAAAATAGCTTAAAGTTATGTAAGATTTTCAAGATGAATAAGACTGGATACAATGGAGGTTTTACGGTGTACTATATACAGTATTACAGAAATACAGTATATGGCATGAAGAGGTACTAACTCCCAAATTCCCNAAAAAAAAAAAATGTAAACAACAGACTCATAAATAAACTTTTCACATTTTGTTTTTAAGGCTTATTTGTTGGTCTCAGTTCCAACATAAATAAAGGCTCACTGTTTTCACTGATTTTCACCAAATATACCCAGACTGACTTTTTAAATGAACAAATTGATATAATCACTTTTTACATGGATATTCCTCCATACACACAAATGTTGTCTTTTCACCCTGAATTACAGTAAATCAGGTCATCTAGTAGCGAGGGTGGCGCACTGACAACTGCAGGAAATAAAAAGAGAAAGAACAAAGAGAAAATACAAACAAGCTGTTAATTATATATTTAAAAACTACTAAAAAAAATGCTGTTATGGATTTTTATTTTTGAAATATTCTAAAGGAAAAAAAGACCCCTAAAAATAAACCTCACACTAGAAAAAAGTGAAACACATGCAAATTTGCACACATGTATGTAAATGCACTGGTATTCACACTCATTCACAACATGTGTGTGTATGCACAAGCACATTAAGAGCATGATATAAATAACAAACATCACGCTGCTATAGAAAAGGCCCATAAAGAGTACAATTCTCACACACACACACACACACACACACACACAGATGGGCTCCATAATACTGATGCACTTCTATCCAGTTATTTATGGCAAGGTGTCTCTGGCCTGGCAATTGCTGGGGGCTCCTTGGCAACTGGGCTAGAAGTTTTTGTAATGTTGAGGTTGCCATGGAAACTTGGAGGTCTGTTCATGATGTAAGGGGTGGATATGGAGGTGACAATGATGGAGGATGCCGCGTTGCACGTAGCTCCTGAGTCCTCCGTGATACTATCCAACTGGGTTAGTAGAGAGACAGAGAGAGACAGAGAGAGAGAGAGAGAGAGAGAGAGAGAGAGAGAGAGAGAGAGAAAATCAGGGTGTAGCACTCCAAAAATTGTGTACTAAACATAAGCAAACTATGGGCAAAGGTGCTTGAAAATAGATTATTGTCTTTAAATCAGCTCATTTTTGGAGCTAATGTCTAAAAGCAGTACCACAAGTTTTCTTCAGGGGTTGAAGGGTGGGGAGAGTTTGAGGAAGTGAGAGAATGCAGTCTTATCAACTGTTGCTCTAATCTGGATTGATACAGCTCTCCTCCATTTAGCCTGCCAGCAGACGACATGAAACAGGCAGATCAAAGGCATTGATCGGTAGAACCTGATGAATGGCATTCCCACTGGTTCATGATGGAGGGGGATTATATCACAAGTTTGACCTGCTGAGATCAATGAACTAAACCGAGGAAAGAACGCCAACTGAACAGACGGGACTGTATTCAGTTCAAGATCTACTCTTACTCTTTACTTTACACATAAGTTCAAAAGAATAAAACTGAATCTGGTTTCTTTTTTTCTTTTTTTTTTTTTTTAATGTTAGTGTTGAAGCATCGCTGTGTGATACAAGCATCCTTGAACCTTTAACTGATACTGAAAAAATAATTTATTTGCATACTGCTATTTTATAAATGCTAAATAGGCCATACATATGGATGGAATTCAAAATCTAATTTTTCGCAGCACACATGACCACTTGCTTAATTTGTTTACGAGATGAAACAGGCCAGATAAGGAAATGCCTTTAGAGAATGCTTACACAAGTGTTTACATGTGTGAGTAAATCGACTTAATCTAGATTTGTTACTCCAAGTACACCAAAAAGCAATTCCTCCCAATTTCAATCAGATTGTGATGTTTACATGACATTTGAAAAATAGACATTTAAGTGGAATACAATCAAAGTTTTAAACTGCATGTAGATGTATTGAGTGATGCACTGTAGGTTCTTTTTGGATATGCTAATATAGATGCCCATACAAAAAATATATATGTGTGTGTGAGAGATAAGCTGATATCGACTGATGTGTCAGCCTGTTAATATTAATTGGTTAATATTAATATTAATTGGTTGGGTTCTAGTATGGAATTTGTTGTAATAATTATACTCTGATGCCTTCGTTTTAATTACAGCAGGTTGCGTGAACTCTGATGAATATAAGCTCAGTATTTCAGTCAGTCAGTAGCGCTTGCAGGAAAGAGTCGATATTTCTCTTTTGACTTATAAACACAATCAAACGAAGCTGAATCAATAATTTGGTTCATTGATGGTGTAAAAACACATAGTTTGGATCCTGAACATGGGCTGACTCCAGACTCCCCAAGAAGCCTGGTGGTCCTGACTTCAACCAGAACTTCTCAACAAGCTAAAACAAATAGAATAATTCATCTGTGCTGTATAGTGGGTGGCATGCACCTTTAAACACAAAGGACTAAAACACATACTAAAACACTTGACTCATAATTCCACATCTACTTACAGCAAGAGAGGTGGTTGCGACTTTTACAGTGGCAGGCAGATGGCTGGCTGGCTGGAGATTGATGTCCGCCATGGCGATGTCTTCAGGCATTGTTAGAGTCTGAACAGTATACACATAAACACAGCCATTTAGTTCACACTCTCACTACAGTTAAAACAATCAGACGAATTTCTAAATCATACTTAAAACTACAGTCTGTGATCCAAATGTAAACAAAAATGTCACCCCATCACCAAAATCCCTCACTATCAATTGATTGACAGGGATTAACAGCAGGCAAAAAAAAGTTATTAATGTTTTCTGATGCTATTAAAAGTTTGTTACATCAATTCTGTTTGAAAACATATGGAAGAGGATTAGGGCCACTTGAAAAAAAAGAAGAGTTCTGAGATTAAAGTCAGAATTCTGAGATTAAAGTTAAAATTCTGAGAAAAAAGTCTCAGATTATCTTCGGCATCGGTGATTATCTTCAGCATGAGGATGACCAAATCACAGCCATGCTGATATTCAGTACAACAGTACTCCCTCTCTTGTGATACGGAGTATTTCCTTGTTTCCTTAAGTATTTCCTTGTTACTGGGAAAAAAGCCTGAAATACAGTTTTACCAAGTCATCTAGGTCTGACATTGCAGCCAACATGATATCATGTGACCTTAATGCCAGAATTCTGACTTTAATCGTAGGACTCTTTTTTTTTTCATGTGGCCCTAATCCCCTTCCACAGAAAACATGATCAGTTTTGATCAGCTGACAAACACAAAATGATGGTTTTCATCATTGAGAAACTCTTCAATTACTTAAATTTAGTGCAAATTTACATGGTAAAAAAAAAAAAATAATAATTAGAAATTACATTGGAAGAGTAGAAGCAGAGAAACTGAGACAATTAAAGAAAGGGAAAGTTTCTATTTCCTGCTTAATACTGAGCAGATGGCAGTCAGAGAATGTGCCACCTTTGTCTATCCAGGCCAACAAGTGCAGTTCAGTAAAATACAGACCAGAAAAAAAAAGAATAAAAAAGAAAAGAAAAAGTAAAACACAGACTGGCATCATACAGTCTGTGGATTAAGTATGAAACTCCCAGATTACTGGATTAGGCTTGAGACCCTCTGTAATGAGTCCTAAGTGTCCTAAGTGGGCCTGATCTGCATGGTGCTGTGTATGTATGAGTGTGTGTGGGTTAGCTGTGTTTTTGAGTGAACTAAGATGATTACAGAAAGATGGAAATGCTCCACATATTTGGTTGTGCCAGACCAACTGGTTACTTTCTATTGGCCTGACAGCAGGAAGTTTAGAACAGCACAGAAATTCACAAAGAAACACTCTTCATAGATAAAACTGCTTTTTAACAGGAGTATGTAAAAAAAAAAAAAAAAAANAAAAAAAAAAAAAAAAAATCTTTTATACACAAACTGCTTTTTACTCTCAAATGTAACCACAAAATGCAATGTTTTGATGCATAATGGCTCTTCATCAGTCTGTGGGTGTCTCCACCCCAGGACCAATGCAGCTGGCCAATCAGAATAGAGTGGGCTATTCAAGAGGCGGCCTTAGTAACTAAGGTATTGCAGAAAGCATTGCAAAAATGTCAAAATAGACCCATAAATGATAACAAGAAGATGTAACTCTATATGTGTTCCCTTTAAATGCACTTAGCCAAAACAAATAACACCTGTTTATTCTCAAAATGCACTGGCCAAGAAAGTTTAAGGCCAGTGGATTTATAGCCAATGTTGTTGCCTTTTGTGACTAACATTACTAAGGGGAGTAGAAAACATAATTTCTTGCCCAACATCTCCTTTAGTACTATGTGTAAGCTTTTTATGAAGGTTCTTTAATTCTTTTATTCTGAGGTGCATTCAGCTTCCTTAATATCTGAAGAAAGTTTTTTAAAAATCAACAAACTCCTAAAAATACTGCATTTCTTCAGTTTGTTTTTTTTTATTCAAACAATCATTGATATTTACAAGGCGCAGAAGCCTCAGTACATCATAAACTTGATTAATCTCGATTTTAAAAGGGCTCCAATCAACATGACCTAACCGAATAAAATCCATGATCACAAACATGATGAGTTCTGGCTTTAACGAGACTCCAAATCATGACCTATCTTGTCAGAGTAAGGAGCAGCAGCTTTGGATCAGCTTTACTTCCCATCAGAAACATTTATAAAATTGAATGGTAAAAACTTCATCATGTAAACTCATGTAATCATTGCTTTTACACTTTTGAAATTTGCACTGATTACATGCGTGTCACATTTAAGCCATATTTCTTTTTTTTAGCTGATGGAATACAGTTTCCCCTTTGAAATGGGTTAAAAATCTGCTTTCTTGTGCAGCAGGCTGAATGTTTTTAAATTCCAGCTTGATAGATGAGTCTTTGGACAGTCTGGAAATGGGAAGTGTTGTGAAATGACCTGCTGGGTTTTCCCAAAGTTTTACTGGTATTTTTTTTTTTTTTTTTTTTTTTTTTGACCAAACAGCAACTTGCTGTAAATATATGACGCAAATGTCATTGAGGCAAAAGACTAAATCATAGAAATGATTTAGTCTCAAGAATGTAATCAAGTTTGAAATGTATAACTTAGTACATGCATAAATCTTCCAATATATACTAAGGTATGTTGAATGGTGTAAGTAAAGGTATGTTGACATAAGACAGCACTTCATTCTCACAATGATCTGTGAGCGGCGACATATGGAAGGGTCTGTTGGTTTGTAGATGGCAGCTCTCTCCAATTCCCCTGTTGTGTGACCCCTCGCCTTTGACCTCTGGCAGGCATGGCACGCCTGTTTGACATCACTGAACAAATGATTAGTCACAGGCGTCCGGGAGGAGTATTCCATGTCCATGTCTGAGAAGTCGGGCTGAGACACACAAAAATCACAGACACCAAACTAAAATCAGGAACTCGTAATATCAGAAGCAGTTGTTACGCAAAAATGTAAGACAAAGACATACCATATTAGATATGAAGTACACTCACTGATTTGCTGTCAGACTGAGAGGAGAGGCGGGGCTTGGCGAGGCGGTTGCAATCGGATGATTGGCTGGTGAGGGTTGAGCGACGGGTGGACTGGAAGCTGCTGCTGGTGGGACGATCTTTAGTGGTAATACAAAGCAACATTCTGAGAAACGGAATATACCTGCCGATAGCTGACCTGAGAGAGAGAGAGAGAGAGAGAGAGCTAAAGGCCTCAGTATGCTTCATCCAAACTGCCTGTCAGATTGGTGGATATCTTTGGAAACCCCCTTTCCAAGGGTCAAATTGTGTTTTGTGAACTCTGCATTCATGAAGTGTAAAAGTGGTTAGGGTTTTCATTTTTCACTTGAGCTTTCTTTTTTCTTTCCATCACTGTATCTGCGCTTATAAACCTAATTTGTAAGGCGCATACCAACTCTGAGCAATTCTGCGAAGCTTGCTAGCATCTCGGCATGCAGCATGAGAAATTTAAATGGCCATAACTTGATTCACTGTTTGCACAATACATTCTTATGTAAAGCCCAACTAAACAGGTTTTAGCTAGTCTTCAAAAATCATGGTCACCATCAGCCAAGCAACATGATAATAAATTCAGTCTTGGCAGAGGTATGCATGTGTATGTCTCATATGTGGGGGCTGGAGTGTGTTTCATGCCTGTATTTGGGGTGTGTTATGGCATATATGATGGGGTTGTGGATAGCAGAAGCTTTGGCGATGACAGCAGGAACTGAGTTCATATAGGGAGTCAGCATGTCAGCATATCTGAGGGAAAAGGAAGAAAAATGAGAGAAGGAAATAAAACACATTTGTGTTACAAGGGCAGGAGTGAGTGAGTGAGTGAGTGTGTGTGTGTGTGTGTGTATCCTCAGCTACAACACTAATGTAGACCTACCAGAGTGGGACACACAGTCCCTAACATTGACTCATGTTTTTGTTAAAGGACCAAACATGTGGTTTTGCACATTTTAGACCAAACTGTGTACACTTAAGATAACCAATGCCAATTATCATTTTCCATAACATACCATAAGATTTAAAAATCTCTTGACAAAAAGTAGCTTCAACAACAATAAATCTGAGGATCATTAAAATTAACATAAAATACTCTATGTGATCCTTTACAATCAATATTTAGCTGCCTTTTTTTGTTAAATGGGATAGGTTTTGATTTTCTTATTTTCACTTATGGGTCTATTTTGCTGTCCTTTAAGTACAAAAAAAAAAAAAAAANAAAAAAAAAAAAAAAAAATTAATCAACTTCTACTCTCCCTTGCTGCAACACTGTAATACATACTGAGTGAAAACAGGCTGTTTTAGGAACTAAAATAACAAAAAGTACACTATGTTCTTTTAAAGTTATGTTATTGTCATATGGCAATGCAACTGTGAACAGGAACTGTTACGAAAGTCAAATTGGTTGCTTCTTACATCAAAAACTTTGCTGTTTCTTCAGTTTCCAGATCTTATGGAGACATTTAAACCTCACAACATAAGCAGGTGTAGAGGATAGAAGGATGGACTTTAAATGCCAAAAAATACACACACAGATACACACACCTACCCAGCAAATGCAGTGAGGGCCACACAGGAGTAAGGGGCCCAGGAGATGATGTAGAGCAGGATGACGATGAATGCAATCTTAGCCATCTTCCATTCACTTTTCATCTTATTTATCCTCTTCAGAGTTTTTGGTCCCCTCACAATTGATCTTTGTTATTGCCCTGTCACACGCACACACACATACACACACACACACATAACACACACACACTCTCCTTATCATCTACATTGCCACAGACAGCATCAGTGTCCATGCTGAGGGAGACATCAGTGGAAAATCAGTCGAGAATCCAAGACACATCATTAATCACCAAGACATCAATATCAACAGACACACTAATCACAGCACCTTCTCAGACGATCGTGTCTTTACACATGTATGTGAGCGTGCAGCTTGTCTGTGTGTATGAGCATGACCACGCATAATGAGTGTGCTTACGTATGCGTGCTGGTACCAACCCGGTCGTGCGTCAGATGGCTCTGAAAATGCAGCAGTAGCAGAAGATGATGATGGCGAGGGGGATAAAGAAGACAAAAGTAAAGAGGAGCATCGTGTATGATCGGACAGAAGGAGTGAAGGTCATGTAGTCCCAGGAGCAGGACGTCATCAGGCCCTCCGGGACATAAGCACCTGGGGAAGAACACACACATGTACTCCTTTACTGTATGCAGGTATGTAGCTACTTCATATGCTGTTAACTTTAACAATTCCTATTCCTCTGTCAGTCTGTATTTATTTGTGTAGTCTGTATTTATAAAAATGCTAACAAAAGCAATAGAGAAAGGTTTTGTAGAAGTTTTAAGTGGTTGTTAAAAAAATACATCAAGGGAGGAGCTGAACTTTCAAAATGAGAAGTGATGAAAACATACTAATGTAAAAAAAAAACAAAACAGGACATCGTTAAGAATGGCAAAATGTTGCCTTGTTAAATAGAAATGAGCTGGAGAAATATAATAATGGGACTTTTTGCATTTTATATTCATATGTTGAGCTGTATGAAAGAAAATCAATTCTAGGATAAACTGGTGTGATGGTGAATGCTTGTTGGAATGACTACATTTGAACAATTACAATCAGAAAAATTCCACTTTTTATTCCAGGTCCAAGTAATGTGAGTGCTGCTACATGCACAAAAAAAAAACATTTTTTGAAAGCGTGTTTGCTTTAAAAAAAAATATTTTTTTATATTATATTTTGAAGGTCTTCATATTATGTAAAAAAAAACAAAAACATTTCTGTTTGCCTTTAAAAAATGTTTTTTTTTACATAACAAGAAGACCTTCACAATATAATGCAATCTAACTCAATAGCTATGCAATAAAAGCTACCTTTGTGAAGCGAGTAATGTTACATTTTCTTTGAGACTGTGCTTTCTGCTTCTTTGTTATCTGATTCAAAATCTGGGTTAGTTGTGTAACAAATACACAAACAAAGTTATCTATCAGACACAATAATACGAATAACACTAATCACTAACAATACACCAATACTAACACTAATCTAGCTTCAGTGAAACTTTTGAGTAATTGTACACTTTGACACTGTGATCTGACATTTTAGGTGTTTTTTTTCAAAGCTTATTTCATTTCCTCTGGCCTGAAGGAGCTGTTGCTTTTGCTGCATTACACTGTCTGGTTCGGTTTCACGCAGAAAACCAAATACAAAAGCCATGTGGGAATGCTCGCTCCATGCACTGGACAGAAATATCTGAGGACGGAAGGGAGAAAATCAAAACAGGAAGAAGATGACTATGTCTGGGTAGCTGTGGAGCATAGAACAATGATAAAATTGGCAAACGTTCCTAGACATAGCCATCATTTGGGCCATATACTAAGTAATACTAAGTTAGCAGAATGCAGAATTGGAACACACTTCAAGACAGCAAATGTTGCTTCACATTATGCTATGAAGACATATAGCCTTCCCCCCCCCCCCCCCNTAAAAAAGAAAATTAAAACTTTGAAAACTTATTATTATTATTATTATTATTATTATTATTATTATTATTATTATTATTTGATGCTCTCCAGTCATAGCTTCTCTTCTCCTCTCCAGGCAATGACACTTGTTTTGATTTGACTTGCCATTCTTCAAGGAAAGGATCCAAAGGCCCTTTTGTGCTTATCGTTGACACCAATAAAAGACTGGCATATTCTTTCAAGATCCAGTCTGTCCTGTTTCTCCTGATGCACATGACATATGGCCACATTATTCAGCCTTGTTTGACTCATCGATGATAAGCCATGTTTTAAGCCTCAGGGCACTAAAATTCCTCTTGGCCTCTAGCTACGCTAGAGGTTAAGAGGCTAGCAGGCTAGTAGCTAACTGGCTAATAGGCTAGCCAGTTAATTTAACACTTAGCAAAGCTAATTTCCAAACATGGCAGGCTAATGTTAATTGCTGAAACGAGTCTTTACCAACATTACAGCAGGAAATACGCTTAACATCGACTAGACAGTGCAATATCATGACATACAGAGACAATCAAGTTATTGTGCTACATAAGGTTCATGAAACACAATAACTCAATATAAATATGTTAATACAATTATTAATGTACAACAACATAACAACAACAACATAAACAGCAACAACATAAATGCTTCTGAACATGAAGAATTCACAACTTAACATAAACCACTATAATACTAGAACTGGTAGTAGTAATAATGGCAATTAAGTTTAGTTATTACATTTGCTAATGATTATTTTGGATGGCGGTGTGTGGTTTCCTGTCATAGAATTTTTTTTATTTATATTTTTTATATCAATTTATTGGGGGGGGANAGGGGGGGCATTTTGAGCATATTGGAATATTGGGGAGGACATGTCTCCCCAATATATATTATAATTACGGGCTTGCAGCCTTCAAATGGTTGAACAGGAAAATGGGGCGTATATTGAGCACAGGCTACATGATAACCTTCAACTTGTGAATCCAAAAATGTGTTTGGTAAGCGAAATACAGTATGTTATAAAGTTTTTCATAGCATCCATTTGAATACCTTGTAGTTGAATTAGATGTATTTGAATCATGTTTCCTCCACAAACTCTACAGAGTTTTTTTTTTTTGNGACTGAGACCACGTGCTTAAAAGGGTCTCGGTGCGATGGTTTTTTAACTCACCCAAGTAGGACTGCTGTGTTCAGACCTGCCCAAATAAATCATTCTTAGGAGGAAACAGGTAAAGGTGTGAAACAAACCCTTAGAGAAAAATAATTAGATTTTGACTGAGACATATTATACAACTTTATTCAAAGTATCTGGCCATATTTACTGTAAATTTTACACCACCTGGTGAGATCAGGCTTTAATATATTACCACAGGAATTACCACAGGACCCAAGTGGTCCAAGTGCAAAAGCCATTATCACCAGCCATGTGAGCCTTCATTTCACACACAATTAAGAAAACACACTCATACACTCATACATCCAAATATTACTAAATTTACACATTCACACCCAATTTACAGTACCTCACATATTCACACGTAAGTTAAATATATATATATATATATCACAGTAATAATTCAGTGCTGTGTTGTTCAGGTTGCCACAGCCGCAGACTTACACAAACACACTCTCTTTGCTTCTCCAGACACGGAAGGAAGCCATAAGTCACTTTTAACATGTTGTAGCACTCCCCAAGAGAGCATTTTGGTGAAAACGTTATATTTACTGCAACAGGATACATGACAGAACTTCGATAAGAGCTGCCACTATGCTGTCTGAACTGGTGGTCTAAAAGAAAACAACGATCAATTTTCTGCAGAGCCTAAACCTGCTAAATCATTCTTTCCAAATGAGCTTTTATTGTTTCGAAAAGATATTGGTTTGATTTTCCTTGTACTTTTACCGTGAAAACCAAACTTTGTCAGGTACAAAAAGCACTTGTGGGGAAAGAAGAATTGAACTGCTTCTGCCTCTGCAATCTGCACAAGCTTTCTGGCTGAACTAGAAGAATTTGTCTCCACCAACTATGACCACCAACCATTTCTTTCTTCATTTATTTCTAATTTCTTGTTGCTCTCAGAGTCCACTATTTCCATCACTTTGCACAGTTTCACTAGATTACAGAAACCTTTTAAACTTAATGCTGCCCAACCACTGTGAAGTATAAATCCACAAGCGAAACACTGTGAAAATGTATTTGGCATGTTGACAAAAGGCAAAGTCATTTGTATTTGACAACTTTTAGCATTCATATGATGTGTAGACATAAAGGAAAAGCAGAGAGCGAGGGACTAAAAAAAAAACTCAGCAAACTGAATCCCTCAGAGTAATCACACAGATGAACAGTGACCAGGCTCCAGACTATGAGTGCAGGTCTACTACTCACTCCAGCCAAAAAAGGGGGGCAGGCTCCAGCCCATGGAGTAGAGCCAGGCAGCAGCCAGGATGTTCAGGGCTTTCTTGTGAGACATCACACCCAGGGAGGCCAGAGGCCGAGTGATCACCACATATCGGTCCACTGCAATTACCATCAGAGTTATCACACTGCAGATCCCAAAGAGTGCTCTACAGAAGGCGTACAGCTCACAGCCTGGATGAGGAAGGAGAAGTGAGAAAACACAGAGTGGGGGAGGAGGAGTGGGGGGAAGAAAGGATGGGGATAAGAAACAGCTTTCAGGAGAAATAATGCATTTTCTGGCAACAGCATTACTGCGACTCTTCTGATGCAGAAGAAAACTGTTCACTGCATTTCTATAACTCAGTGCTCACATGTATGTCAAGGACACACATACATATTCCTGTTCTGTTTAACAATCAATTACATCACCATGAACAGAACAAATCTAGATCTATGTCTTTTTGGCAAATGTAAGGTTGTAAATATGCTGGAAAAAATGTGTTCAGACTGAACAAAAATGCTAAACTTAGATACTTTTTTTTTTTTTTTTTTTTTACATGAATGCGATTAGTAACTTAGCCATCAAAGCAACAAACAGATGGACTGAAGCTACAGCTAAATGCAGAGTGTGTGAGATATACACTTAAGTCTTTTGGTTCACATATCCCAATTTTATATTCATTCATTATACACAGTCAATTCTCATACAGGCATCCCAGATACAAGACAATACTTGTGAAGCAACTGCAAAGCCCTAGTGAACCCTAGTGAATCCTTTTTAATCAATATTATCATCGTGATTGAAATAAAATCTTTTTCATTGATATTTCTTGCTTTAACAGCAATTAATTTTGTGTTTCATGCCAATAAAATATCTTTGGGTTGAATCAAGTGAGGAGAAATTAGGGAATAAGAAATAAGAGGTGGGAAGGCAACAAAGAAAAGAGGCAGAGGCAGAGAATGGAGAAAAAATGAATAGGGAAGGAGAGCCAATGAGAAAGGTTATGAAAGGGATGTTGGAGAATGAAAGACAAGGATGGCGAGATGGAGAAGGACAGGAAAGAGAGAGAGAAAGGAAACAAATGTGGAATATTTAAAGAATGCACAGTATAGAAGTTCATTTATTAAACCTCATAATGCAATAAACCTTTAACATGTTAACACATTGTGCATGGTTTCAGAGAGAAGCCACCACAATCATGCTGATCAGACTGTTGCAAAAACATTAAATAGTGTTTATGTTTGTCAAAGCACATTTTAACACGTTGATCACATGACTCACAGCACTTTGAATATTGTGTTGCACAGTATTTTGATGACCGCGGTTACATGTCTCACTTTGTTCTACAGTGGACCTTACTGTTCCCAATAGAATATCATTACTCTAAGTCTATCCATAATGTATGAGGAAGTCTGATACACACACACACACACACACACACACATGCAAGAGAGCCCACTTACAGACACATATACACAACATGCTCACCCAATCATTTATTTTCTCAGCTATTTCTCCCCTCAGGGTGTGAGCATATGATTACTTTTGACCCGTCACATATCACATAATCACAGCTTCAGATCATCACACCCACGACAAAATCTGAGCTGTGTGTCATGTGTAGAAAATGTATGTCTGTTTATCTGCTGTCCTGCCTGTCTCTGTGCATTTGACAGCTCAGGGACGTTGTACTGGGGGGGATATGCAGGGCCCCAACATGGACGACTCTCGACAGACCACGATGACATTTAAGTTTAGGTTTAGTTTAACCTTATGAGTATTGTTTTGTTTATCTGTCAAACTACACCGGACATCAGCAGCTAATAGTTGTATCATTCACCATTTCATATCACCATTTTGTGCCTAAACATAACCATAAAATAACACTGAGATGAACCCACAGCTAATGGTAGCTAGCTAATAATAGTAGCAATATTTCTTGCTGATGTCCAAGGTCCTTGAAAAACCTGGAGTGACAAGTTATTACTAAAGTAGTTTTATTACTGATTTAAAATTGGCCAAATGCAGATTGGATTGAACTTTGTTTCCAAAAGGCTCTGTAGACCTTGAAGGGCACTCAGAGCTCAGACCTCCACCAAACCAAACAAGCCTAGATAAAATGTATCCAGATCCAAAACCAAATATAACTATTGACAGTCTATCATGGCATAAATATGCTTTTTCATTGAGACTGATATCTTACTTGAGAAAAAAAATTACATAAATGTTGAAAAATACCTACAATATTTAAGAATTACTGTAAACATTCCTGTTTTTGCTCTTACCTAAATTCTTTCCTGGGACACGCCCCACCATCCCAGTACATTCTGTCAAAATCACTTTGCAACTTGTTGAGTAATTAAACAAACCTCCTTGGCAAAGGTAATAACTGATTATTAAATTCCCTACTTTAAAATTGGTTTAAACTGATGATATAACTACTAATATTATTATTGCTACCTTGCTGGTAAATTCTGAAGGAGTCTTAAACATTTACTGTATATTTAAGCAATATCACACTCGAGGTCGTGCTGTTGTACTGAATATCAGCACAGCTGTGATTATCTTTGGCACTCAGCCTGCAGCCTCATGCCTACAACCAAATCACAGCTATTCAGTACAACAGCATGACCTCGAGTGTGATATTACTTTTATACAATAGTTCTACAACAGCTATTTATTAGTTAACAGCAATAAGCAACAACAGATTATGATTTGTTTATTTATTTAATCATTAATTTGGCTCCGTTAACACAAATAGTTTCACAACTGGACTACTGGACTGTTGCTAAGCAACACATAAACATTTTCCTGCACACTAGCTTGCTGGCTACTTTGTGTACNGGACTGTTGCTAAGCAACACATAAACATTTTCCTGCACACTAGCTTGCTGGCTACTTTGTGTACATTACCACAGGCCAGCTACTTTGTATAATCATATCTGTATGTTTCCATTTATTGTGCAACTAGTGAAATAAGAGTCTGCTGACAGTAGCTTTGGTGGTGTGTGTAATAGAGCCCTGCACAGGCCTCAGGACCCGTCAGGCCCCAAGGCAATTTACAAATCAGGCTGAGTTTCAGGCTAAATTTCACAACACTGGCTCAGGCCCTGGCCGGGCTCGGGCTGTTTTTTGCCCTTCTCTCTCCACTCACAGACATAACACACCTCCTGAAGCTGCGGTCACATGCTGGTGCTCAGAAACTGCAGCCATCGCTGTTTTCTGAATGCTGCAGCAGCAACTGACAGCTGCTACTTTTACTTTGAAAAGAGCTGAACTTCCGATTCTGACGAAAAATAAAAAGACCGCGGGCCTCGGGTCAGGCCGGGGCCGAGAATTTCATTAAGTCTAGGGCTTCGGTTCGGACAGAACTGTGTCGGGCCGGCCGGGTACGGGCCTAAAATTGAGGCCTGTGCAGGATTCTAATGTCTGATTCCAATGAGTTCACAGCATGATCAAACAGTACATTGCTCCATCGTTTCCTGTTCTCTATGGATGGTCTCCAATGTAATTAACATTATTAGAATGCCTGTAAAGCAGAGTGATACGNAATTGAGGCCCGTGCAGGGCTCTGATGTCTGACTCCGATGAGTTCACAGCTTGATTAGACAGTACATTGCTCCATCGTTTCCTGTTCTCTATGGATGGTCTCCAGTTAATGTAATTAACAGTTATTAAAATGCCTGTAAAGTGGAGTGATAAGTACCTGAAGTTAAAAGTCCAAGTGCTGTTATATCCATATCAGCACTCCTGGAATGCCTCTTGTTCAATCAGAATACTTGGTCGGAACTAACTGTTGAATGTGTGTGTGTGTGTGTGTGTGTGTGTGTGTGTGTGTGTGTGTGTGNTGTATATATATATATATATATATAAACCTTCACCATCATTTTTATGCTGTTTGTTTTCTTTCCCAAC
>VXCM01001998.1:56613-142958 GCA_014773175.1 Lucifuga dentata
ATTGTTCAGCACCTTATAACTTTGTTTTGAAAGGTGCTATATAAATAAAGTTATTATTATTATTATTATTATGATTATTATTATTATTATTATTATATAGCAATAAACAAGCACCCATCACAGCTACTTCTTTTTCTGCAGAGGAACAAGCTTCCATGACTGAGAGGAGCATTGATGAGTGAAAAATTAATGTTTATGTGAACAAATGAGTGAAGGGGTCATGAGGAAAGAAAGGACAAATGCAGTGAACATTGCATGCAGATGGTGTGTGTGTGTGTGTGTGTGTGTATGTCAGGCAGGTCAGACATTGGTGGAATGTAAACACACTCAGCTTCCCTCTGACACTCCCATCAATGACATGGTCAGTATTGCTCCAGGCCCCTCCCCCTCTGCTTTCTCTCTTCTTTTCTTCTCTCTCAATCCTGTTTCTCTTTTCATTTCACGTCTGTCACTCTCACAGCAGGATCTCTCTCTCTCTCTCTCTCTCTCTCTCTCTCTCTCTCTCTCTCTCTCCTCATCTCCATTTTTCATGATTTTGGTCCTGTTTCTTTGTTAGTCGGATGGATAATCTCAAAAATAGTCGCAGATTTTGATGAAATTTGGTGAAACGTTAGGCCACGAGTCTGAGAAACAGGCGATTTACAGTTTTTCTGAATTGCCAAAACAGTAAACCCGATTCTCTGAACCAAACACTCAGTGGCGTAAACCCATTTATCAAATCAATCACTCTTCTGGAAAAACCTTAAACAACGTTGACATAGTTAAAACACAATTTGCAAATCTCTGTCACCTTTCTGCAAAACTGTACACACATGCTCACTCTCTAAAACACATTTCACACATGCACGTAAGTTGCAAAATGGTGAACACGGGTGCAAAAGTTAAACACAAATTTCACACTGTTGTCATCACTCAGGCACAACAACTCATAATTGCCCACACCTGTTTCAAATGATGTAATTAAACCAATTGCACACTATATAAGCCAGTTCAGAGTGCAAAGAGTGCAGAGTGCTTCCAGAGTCCATCCTTGTTTCCAACAATGGATGGAAACAATATAGGAGGCAAAGGAAGAGGAGTACTTGTAAGAGGAGGTGGATTACGAGGCCAGGAAGAGCAAGAACAAAAACTGTCATTTCTGATGGAATTCGAGCAACTGTGATAGACCATGTTCTTGTTCATGGAATGACCATGAGGAAAGCAGGACAAAGAGAGTGCAACTCAATTTGAGCAGATTCTCTGTGGCCACCATTATCAGGACATTCAGAGAAAAGAACAGGTAAATACAAAAGGGACTAGGGAGAAAAAAAAACTACTGGGGAGAAGAAAAAACATACAACAGTTTATTGAAGCAATGTGCATTATACTGTTTGTATGCATATGTAAGTGCATGTTCCATATTTGAAGTATTGCATAACTACCACATGAGGGTGGGAGGACTGCTATGTTTTCCTAACAGCAAGAGCCTCTCATTATTGGTATGGGCTTTCAAATGCTATTCGACCATGAGAAATACAGCAGAAAGTTGTTGAAGACAATGTGAACTTTGAAGGAATCACCAGTATCAGCCTCTCTACCATTGACTGTGTCCTCCAGCGCAACAGGATATGAATGAAGCAACTGTACAGAGTACCCTTTGAGCGCAACTCAGAAAGGGTGAAAGCGTTATGATTTCAGTATGTGTGAGACACTTTCTGTGCTGATGCTTACTGTACAATTCTATATTAGTCCACTGTTACTGTAAACTGCATTATATTGTAGTGTATGTAAATCAGGAGTGCATGCAATACACTATTGCAGAAGTTTCTCTTTCTGTATCACTAACTTTTCTTGTATTTTTATCTATAGAGAGTGTTTGAACAGGTTCCATGGAAAGGCCCCATGAATACAGTTTTGCAGATGAGGCAGGGTTCAATCTGGCAAAGGAGAAGAAGAGGCAGGAACATAATTGGCCAGTGTGCCATAGTGGAAGACCTTGGCCAGTGTGGCCAAGGTCACACTGGCCACGCTTTTGTGCAACACTAAAGTAATCGTGGGGTTCTCCACCAGCAGGCAACACTGGGGCCATATAACACTCAACACTTTCTCACGTTTCTGGGTGGTCTTCGGGATGCTTTGTTTGAGCGCGAGCAGCAGGATCATGAGCAGGCAGGACATCCTGTCCATGTTGCAGTTTGGGACAATTTCACCTTGGTGTCTGGATACGGGAGTGGTTCAACATCAACCAGCATTTCATAAATGTATGCCTTCCACCATACAGCCCTTTCCTCAACCCAATAGAAGCATTTTTCTCTGCCTGGTGGCAGAAGGTCTATGACTGACACCCATATACCAGGGACAGAAGCAATGGATATGGACTGTGGGTGACATAGGTGTGTTGTCAAGACTGGATCCGACACCAGAGGGTTTTTTCCCCATTGACTGGCAAGGGACAATGTTGCCAGGAATGTAGACGAAGTCCTCTGGCTGGACCAGCAGCACCAAGACGTGATGCTGAGGCAGAATGAATCTCTCATCAACTTTGATTTTGCAGATGCACAACATTTCTGAGTAATGTGCTTTACAGTAATGTGCTTTTCATTTACAATTTTCTTTGTGCTTTGGCCTTTTGCAGTGCGACTACTGTAGCCTTTTGTTATGCAAGAGACTTAGAGATGGAAATGGAAATGGCAGGTGCTAATTGTACAAACATGCTGTTTGTATAAATATGTCTGCATACCTCTGTTTGAAAGTGAAAAGGATAAGAATGGAGATTCAGGATAGAGGAACAGAGAGAGAGAGAGAGAGAGAGAGACTCATATGCACACACACATCTAGGCACCTCAAGACAATACAGTATATACTGTACACACATGAACACAGTTAACCACACTTACAAGCACAAACGATCTTTTGTTTATAGGATACATATTGTGTGTACACACAGAAATAATACAATATTACATCAATTTCTAACAGATATGCTAATTTAATGAGTCAGAATAAAAAATTCTACAAGTCAGAATAATGACTATTATCATTCATAATATGGGTAATGGTCAGTTTAATATGGGGATTTAGAAATGTATTTATGTTAGAAAAAAATCTTGATAATCTGACTTTATAATGTTTTTTTTTTTATTACAATAAAGCCATTGAACTTGGTGACTATCTTAACAATTACATATTTATGTGATTAGCAGAAGAGGTTCATTCTCATAAGATGTCAACTATCTGAAAAGTAATGCCTGTTTTTGCAAATTCATGGATGCGCTAAGCGGAACATCTTGTACAGTTTGTTACGACAAAAGCTTTATAGTTGATTCTTAAAATCTGGTTTGTTCAAATGTGAAAAAAGAATCTGAATGAGAAAAGTTTTATTTTAGTTTTAGCTTTAAAAACTGTTTGTAGTCATTGGTTTGGTGATGTTACTTTTCTAATCTTCTGTTATTGACTCTCGTACTACAAACAATCAGGAAAAATGTCTAAGTCAATATTGCCCCTTTTTGGAATAAGAGTCCGCTGAGTTAGTATTGATGAATGATGCAGTAACCACCTAAATGATTGTCGCCCACTGAGTCATCCACACATACAGAGCGAGCCATTCATCAGCCTATCAATACACTGGATAAATGGGTTTCTGCGGCTTCAGAGGGAAACTCATCTATTGGCTAACATGCTGTAATCAACTGCAGACCAGTCAGAGGACACACTTTAAAAAAGGGCCACCCATGTGCTTTCACACACACACTAACAAAGACCTAACTTTGTCTCTAAAGACAACAAACTCACACACACAAACGTATATGCACTCATAGACACACATGAGCATTGGAACCATATTTTTCAATTTGTGCAGACACTGCGCATAGATCAATTATTAAGTATAAGAAAAAGGAACACACATGTTTAAAGTCAGAAAAGGAAGAGAGAGCTTTCGAGAGCACTGCATTTTTAAATGAAAAACACACTTACTCTACAGGAGAAGATCCCAGTGCTCTCAGCAGAAATCGCCCTAAGGTACAGCTTCAGTATCAGCTTACCCAGCACTCCCACTTTGAAGGCCAAACCACAAAACCTATAGAGAATAAAGCCTACGGGTCTGAGCTTCAAAGTCCAAGTCCAAACAGAACCATTTACACTTGCTGAGCCACAATTGCCAGAAGACCCATACCTTTGTTTTCACAGCAGTTCCTCCCCCAGATCTGCTCCTGGGGGGAAATTAAAGCAGTGTACTGTACTTTTTTTCATGCTTTATTTTATGTACGACACGGATAAATTGCTGGATTGACCTGTACATCTGTATGACAGGATTTTCCTGCAGGCTATAGGTGTAAACTAACCCCAGAGAGAGAGAGAGAGAGAGAGAGAGAGAGAGAGAGAGATTCCAGGCTGATTTATTTGTGAGATTTAGTAATTATGACATTCTTCTTGCCTGTAACTGGACATCTTGATCTTATGGGAGTAAAAACAACGAGAAAGCATTGTGGACAGAGACTGTTGATTCTGTCTTACTCTGTGTTTGTTGTGTTGGCATGATTACACATCTTAAAGTTTAATACCAGCTCTCTCCCTAAAACGCCCATAAAAAACTTAACATTTCACCAAAAAAGAAAAAAAAAAATCAAAGAAACCTCAGGAGAAGCAACCAGAGATCTCTGCTCTTCGCATGGGCCTGGTGAGCAACAGGAGCCACAGGAGAGGAAAGAAGCATTACAACCAAAGAAAACATAATTGTAAAAAAATAGTGGAAAATACATGGAATCAAGATCAGGATGATAATAAAGTCCATTAACAGCCTATAAATCAGATGGTAAAGAGGTTATAACAAACAGTTAAACTTTAGCATTTGGGGATCTACAATAGAAGTGCGAGTCTTGCTGGTTTAGTCTTGAGTCCTGTACCCTTCACTTACTATGACCTGGATAACTTATAATCTAAATAAACATACTTTATTTGCATTCAAGTATGCTTTTAGGCTGTTGTCCTTGTGTGTCTACTAGACTCATTTCAGATTTCAGATTAAGGCACTAGACAGGTCCTCTGGAATGTTAGATGCACTGATATGAGATGAGGTCCCTGGACTCTCCAGCAGTAAAAGACTTGCAATCAGTACTACAAGAAAGAAAGAAAGAAAGAAAGAAAGAAACTACAAGGTTTTCTTTCTTTTTCCTAGATGCGCGCAAAGACGCTGGGAGAGTATCCACTGCACTCCTGTATGACAGAAATGGCACATAGACGCACACAGGTTATTCCATCATCCACACCAGCATTACAAGCTGAAATAGGGATTTGCTCCTATCTTCATTCAGGTCCAGCGCTGAATGAACGGAGCCAGAGCGTCACCCAGGAGAGGATGGTGTGAATCGTTCATTCAGAGAAAAAAAAAAAAATCTCAATTACACCCGCCGTCGTACCGTGATCTTCTCATTTCAGATTTCATTACGGAGCTGCTGTGGGTCCACGCAGCTGGAGTTTGGGGTCTGTCCCGGGCTCTTTGCAGAGCTTGGTGCAATTACGTATAGTAGCTCTCAACTCACACCGAAGCCTTCCAGTACAGAAGCCAAAACACAAGTGGGAACCGGATACTTACAGATGTGGCGACTGGAAACAGCTCCATCAGCCGGTACGCGCTAACGGAGCTGATGTTCCAGGGTGCCCGGGTGGTCGGGTCTGCNCCATCAGCCGGTACGCGCTAACGGAGCTGATGTTCCAGGGTGCCCGGGTGGTCGGGTCTGCTGTGGGGAAACCCGGGAGACTCAGAAGCCCGGAATCCATCTCGGAAATAAAAAAGCGTTCGAGGAGGAGAGAAGCGGAGTCTAGATGAGGAGGTTTAGGACTTCAAGTGGCCAGTCATCATCAGCTTCCTGCTCTCCATCACCCTCTGACTGAACTAATGCTGGTCCAGCAGCTGTGCAGGGGTGAGAAGGAATCTCTCTCTCNTCTCTCTCTCTCTCTCTCTCTCTCTCTCTCTCTCTCTCTCGTCACACACCCAGAAAATAATGCATTGTTCTGTTTGTTTGCATTACTTAAGGCACCTTATTCTTCTTCTTCTGTGAATACCTTTTACTGGCTCTGTGCCCTATCTTTATTCCCCTTTATGCGACTTTCAGGTTTCACGTTATCCTCTCTCAGCTGCAGAGCCTCAAAGCGCCTCTAGGTGGCACTGTTTTCGATGTCCCAGTGACAATTAATTCATATCAAGCAAGTTTTTTTTGTCAACCTGCTTATACTGTAAGCAGCAGCTCCATGGTGCCCTAATCTTTCACTGTTCCTCCAAGCTCTACTATTTAAGATGAGAAAAACCTTACTTTTCACAAACACAGTGAGTCAGAAGTTAAAGCTAAACTAGCTTGTGGTGATGTTGGCTCTACAAAGTGTGGAATCAACTGAAAATATTCTCTGTAGCAAAACCTGAGAGCACTAGGCATAATACTTTGGTGGTAAACAAGCAAGTTTTACGCAAACATCAGTGATCTAGGTTTAGCTTTAGGAAAGCTAAGAATATGTATGGAACTTTGATGGTACCACTTGCATGAAAACAACAACAACAACAAAAACAAGGATTGCATGTGAAAGCTGGAGCCACATCAGAGCTGCTGCTATGAAGCTGCTCATAAAAAGAAATTTGATTTTATAGTATTTGCTGTCATTTGGAATCTGGAATGGCATTTCAGAAACAATGCCATCTAGAATCCCTTTGGATCTTTGCAGCTGTCTGTCCACCAAACACACATACAGACTTTTATGTCAAAAAATCATCCCAATCCTCTCTTATTGTTGTTCTCTCTCAACACACTGTTAAAGGACCATACCGGCCATTTTGCATGTTTGATCCTAATATATTTAATTTTCATACACGTAGCATTACTGACAATTGGTTCCCACAGTTCATTCTGGTACGGTTATTAATAATTAAAACGTTCTTGGGATAGATAATCCATCATCACGAACAAGATGTATATTCAGGTTTTTTTCAAAGTTATGTAATTTTTGCATTTAAGCACAATAAAAAAGCACAGAGTGATCTGAAAATGCTTCTGGTGCATTCAAGTGCTATGAAGAACTGACAACAGGAAGCATTTTTAGATCACTCTGAGCTTTTTATTGTGCTTAAACTCTAAAATTACATAACTTTGAAAAAAAAAACCTGAATACATGTGTTGTTCACAATGATGGATTACCTATCCAAAGAACATTTCAAGTATCAACAACTTGATTTTAACAGCATACCAGAATGAACTGAAACCAATGGCAGTTTGGAAAGTAGGAATTTTTTTTTTTTAAATTCACTGTTCCAGTAGTATGCTTTGGGAAATGATTGTCGGTAATGTTACGTGTATGAAACTTGAATATATTGGGCTCAAACATGAAAAATGGCTGGTATGGTCCTTTAAGTGGTGCAAGTTCATAACATCAATGCCAGAGGCATAAAAGCACGAGGGGAACCTGTGAGTTATCTGTATCCCACAGGAAACCACATGGTTTGTGTTTATCCATGTCTGATTGAGGCATCAGGACAGAGAACTGAATTGTACATGCAGCAAGCAGAAATCTTGCTCACATCTGCTGCATTCAGTAACAGAGTGGCCTGTATTTGTGTGCAGAGATTTAAGAACTCAACCAGCTGTAGCATGTTTCATTCAGCAGGGACATGCTTTAGATGCTGAGCATGTGATTTTGGAGAAGCTTCAAGGTCACAGTGGAAACATGTTAAAAAAAAAAAAAACATTGATAGAAGATAAATAAATAGTATTCCAATTTAATGTTTATTTATCCATGAATGGTTTGTTGAGCATTCAGCTTCATCTGTTCAACCAACAACATGCCTCACATTTAACCCACTAAACAAATTCTGCTGAAGTATAATCAAAGTCTATAGTTCCACTGGAGGAGTTTGGCTGATGGTTGCTTAAAGACATCACGAGGAGAATTGAAATCGATCTCTCTATTCAGATATGCTGTTTGTGCACAAAGTATCAAAAGGAAAGAAAGGAAAGGAGGTTAAACAGAAGGAACAGGGGAAGTAAAAAATACCAACAAAAGAATGTCAGGAGGCAGTAAAGGAAATATGGATGTATCATTTGAAACATAAAGCTTTTTCACTGTTTTGATTTACAAGCTTAAACTCAAAGTCACTCTGTCCACTTCATCTGTTGGGAAAAACATGTTTGTGGATGTGCATGATGTGTATTATAGTTCTGGACATATTTCTTTATTTCATGCTATCACAACCTTATGTATAGAGATCAGAGCTGCATTATAGTGTGTGCATTATTGTGCTAATTTGTTCTGTGAAGATGCACCTAGGTCTCTAGAGAGAGAGAGAGAGAGAATTCTCGAACATTGTCAAACTGGTCCTGGGCAAACAAAATGCTTTTCCCCCTCTAAAGATCCAAGATGGCATTTAGCTGAGAGGAGTAAACAATTTAAACAATAGAGAGGCTGAATGATAGACTGGAAATAAAGGTTGTTTGATAAGGAAAGACGTTGAGTAATTTATGCATGACTATGCTGTTTATGTCAGGCCTGCTAGTCTTACGATGCCCCTCAATCCTGTTATATCGTCCCTAACCACCCCTCATAATCCATCATGCCTTTGGGTCTGTCTTTAGGTTTTTGCTGAACCTTTCCCCCAGAATCCATTTCATTGTTTACATAATGCGCTATGCGGACATGTTCTGTTTTCAACAACAATATTTAGCTAATGCTCCCAAATGCTGACTAATGCTCTCATTAACTGCCTCTTCAACCTTCCATAATCTCAGGCAGATTAACTCAGCTCTGGAATGCTAAGTATATGGGGGAATTTTGGCAGACAGGATCGAATTCAACCTCATGAGAATTTACTTTTTTGTCCTTTTAAAAGATGTGATTGGTCGCAGAGTTTGACTGGCAGGGTCTTGTGTGCAAAGACCGCCTAGCACCATTTCCAAACTTGACCCCAGTGCACCAAAGGTCACGTCTACCTTTCTTGTAGCCTCATAATCAATCATTCATTGACTTACTACCACCAAATATCCACAAACACAGCAGAATGCGTATGTCAACCTCTGTCTTCCTCACTTGTCACTTTCCTTCCTGTGTGTGTTTGCTTTTGCGAATGCACGTGGCCCTTAGTGTGAGGAACATGGACAGCATATTCTACCACACCATCCTGGACACATTTGGAATCATTAAGACCCACAAAATCACGGGTCCCATGATCTGGAGCTGTGGGTATTTGATAATAAGAGGATCAGAATGTGATTGTGGACCTGATTTACACAACAGGAGCATTATACAAACAACATAGCTTATGTCGAACTCACAACAATACCACTCTGTGTGGCACAAGCCTCCTTATCCTTCCTCCCTCTACCTCACTTTTCCTGTCGAGGCTAAAGGAGGTTATTTTTGATTGTCGTCCGACATCTCCAATAAAACAACTGAATGTAGAAAATAATTATTCAGTTGACCAAATCCAAATGACCTACATTTAGAACGGGCAGGCTGCTATGCACTTGACATCGCAAATGCTGTTTGTTTTTCAACTGGGGGCTTTAAATGTTTTTAAAGGTGACTCCACTGATTTTAAAGGACCATGTCGGTGGGTTTGCATGTTTGAGCCCAGTATATGCTACCTGTATACACACATTACATTTCAATTGTGTGCATTACTATGAAAGAAGTTACTCCACTACATGTGTAATGTAGCTGAAATATCATATTATTGCACACTAACAAACTGTAGAAGCGGGGCTGTGCATGACAGGATTGGCAATGAATAGCACATGTTCCAGAGGGAGCACTGGAAGTAATTTAAAATGGCACGCAGGTGGATAGAACAGTTTGCATTGGGAATATTACTGCCATTATTATCTTTGTATGTCAGTTGTTTTATTAATAATGTTAAACTCAGTGGTGATGCAGTTAATAATCTCTTAAAGCTTACAGATGCAGCCCCAAAGGGATAATCTTAAGAAACTTTACTGTGTGGTGACAAGTGTGAATGATGTCATGAGTGTGTGTGTGTGTGTGTGTGTGTGTGTGTGTGTGGTATAAGAGGGCAAATGAATGGGGAGGGTAATAACAAAGAATCGAGAAGGATTTAAACTTTGAAGACTGGAGGATGAGGCACTGATCAATAGAACATACACAAAGAGATAAAGGGAAGAGAAGAGGAAGAGAAAATAAATAAGGAGTTAAAATGGCAAGAGGCTGAGGATATTTTGCTGGATCTATCATGCACCTGGGCTCCTGAGCAGCAGGATCAGAAGTGAGGATTAGAAAGAACAGGGATTACCAGCAGAATGGGAAGACAAGATCTGTGTGTTTTATCAGAATTAACATTAATCCAGCAATAAACCCACTACAAGTCCTACATTCACACACAGGCACATGTGCACACACACATCCTCACAGATGCATACACACATGGACACATAGACACACAGGTGATGTCGAGGTAGAAACAACCTTGACATCAGTGTGATGCCATTTATAGTGATGTATGGCATGACATGTCTTGTGACTTTGGCCAGCAGATTTGCAGTAGAGTCAGAATAGAGGAAAAGAGGATTGCGCAGTCTCTATAGAAATGTATTTGCAGTCAAATGGTGCCCATGATGTATCCACTCACTCACTTTATACACAAACTGTGCATATTGAAGCTATTGTGGTGCGTATACTGCAGTAAAGTTATATAAAATTATGTATAGTTGCATATTCCTCCGATTTTCAGCAATATCTTCTTGAAGGAAACTTCTAGTGTGTGTCAAAGTGCATGCTTAGTTCTCACAAGACAGGGAAACTGCAAATGGTTATCTAATTGAAAGACAAAGAAGGAGGACAGATGTATGTGGGATTTTGATGTCATCTGTCACCTGTTTGTTTGGTCTGGCATATAAACATTTTGAATCACATAGTCACTGATGGCAGCCCTGAGAAATCCATTTTTTATACCAAGCTGTCTGAACTATTCCACGTGGAACAACTGAAATTACTTGCCCACATCCTTTTCTAGTGAGAAAGATTTAAAAAAAAAAAAAAAAAAAACCTCTTCTGCCCTGACAGCGAAATACAGTGTGTAATGGTGGTGGTAATGAGTTCAAATTTCTTTTAGATTCAACCATTCCATCAGCTGCTGCTCAGAAGCCTAGGGAGGTCAGGCCTCATGCCACAGATGTGGGAGAATCAATCAGTCATTCTCTAAGTACAATTTTACAATTGTCTTGAAATGTAAGTATAATATAAGGATGAACCTCCATCAAAGCTGCTTTTCCGTATTTGCTGCTGCACAGCAAATGAGATTTAACATTTTGGTGGATGATTTATTTGATTGAATGGTAACATTAAATGACATACAAGGGGACTGGTGTAGTGCTGTAATCCATGAACAAATTTAACACAAAGGCTAGGACCCTTTGATATTGAGCTTTATTTCTCTGAGCAGCAATGTACATATAGAAGATGTAGGAAAGGTTGAATATATGTCAGTGACTGTGAGAAAATTGTAATATTGCTGTAGAAGATGATTACAATTTCCCACACAAAGATATGAGGGCAACAACTGCGCTGCTTACTGTTTGGTGCATGGGTGTGTTTTGTGGAGACTGTAAGAGTGGTCATGAGTTGAAAAAGGACATCAGTCAGTCAGCAGCATCATGCTTCGTATCTTTTTTTTTTTTTTTTTTTTNTTTTTTTTTTTTTTTTTTTTGTGATGGAATTAAGGCCCATACAATCTACACATAAAACGGTTAGATTAAAATGGCGTACAACAGCTTGAAACAGCATAACTGGGGAAGTGATACAATACAGCTGACAGATGAGATGAATGTGGGGGTGTTAAAATGATAAACAGTGAGTGTGCGTGTGAAAAGATGACAGCATATGATTGAAAGTGAATGAAGGAGACAAAAAATAATAATTTTCAGGTTTTGGAATGGGGAGAGGGGTGAAGTATGTATGAGAATTACTGTGACTTTAGATAAATGTAAAGATATGTCAAAAGGATACACAATTTCTGCTCAAAGAGGCTGTATGAGCAGCCACTGTATGCTCTCCACTGACGCACCCTGGGTACAGAAAACAGACAGATGGCACTGTGGATAGGAAACATAGTGGTGGAGCATAGTCATACAAATCCACATCCAAACATTACTGATATTGAGAATAGTATAGGGATACATGTTTTGGGGATTTAAGATTGGAGGACAGCAAATTTTTTTTAACAAAGACAGTAAGATGGATCCAGTCGAGGCTTTGATGGGATTAAACTAATACACTATCCAATAGTGGTCTAGCTCTGCCTCAGAAAAATCAGGTTTCCATAGTATGACAGCAATATACAGTGTGTATATTGCCTAATGGGCTTTTTGCCTCTTCCGACACATTTTATGATTTTGTGATGTTTTTATATGCCTTGTTATGTTTTAATTGTGTTAAATCAAATCAAATCAAATCAAATCAAATCAAATCAAATCAAATGATATACAGTGAGTATACATACATACACACACACACACACACACACACACACACACACACATATTCTTATCCTGGAAGTCTGATTTAGGGACAGAGGTAAAGAGTGGAATCATCCATCTGTGTAGATATCAGTGAAAGATTTCATGTCAATGTAAACGTGTCACAGAGCAGATAAATTGAAGGATTCTGCACTTGACGTCCTCATGTGAACAAACATGTGTAAGAATCTGCTGTCTGTCATGGGAAATTATAACCAGATTAAGGCCACATCAAACTCACATGCCACAAGCACATACAGTATTCAGGATGGTGTCCAACCAACCATCCAATTATGATTTGCCTTAGGGAGATCAGGATTGGTCTGCAAACCAAAGACAAATGAAGGATGGGAGAGCTGAAGAAGACAGATAATAAATGCAGAAATAAGAAATGTCATTCAAGCGATTAGGCAAAGTACCTGCTGCTGCTTGTCAAAACTCATACTTGTCTTTAAGAAAGCGGGAAAACAGCAGCATTACAAAATTACAATGACTGAAATATGTGGTCACTTTACATCACTTTACTCATTTTGTCTGACATTAAAATGTCATTTTTCTTTTCCTTCTGGCAACATTCAACATTGATTGCTGCAGTATATTACAAGTGTCCTTTGGCTGGAAATACAACAACAACACAGTACTGCGACAAGAAACACTTAAGCCAGGAATGAAACAGAGAGATATGAGCCCTGCAGAGAGAGAGAGAGAGAGAGAGAGAGAGAGAGAGAGAGAGAGAGAAAATAATAATATGAGAGGGATCCAGAGACAATAGTGCCAAATTATGGTGGAAAGAGAAAATGACCAAACAGACAGAAAGAAAAATTGATTTGTGAAGCAAAGAAAAAGATAAAGCACCCAAGATGAACAGTGAACACTGAGGTTATTTCTAAGCCCGTCACTGACATCAACTCAGATACTGTAGTCATTTTGTTTTGATTAAAACTTATGTGGGGGGGGTGTTTAGTGGAAAGAAATGGAGGAGCTCCATACAGAAACAGGCAAAATAATTTATCTATTGTACATGCACAGGGCGGATAGCTGTTATGAGTCATTATCAGTCATTACTGTGACAAATTAAGGGTTAATGTCAGACTTAGGAGCTTAAATAACAGAAGAATATTTCCATCATGCAATCACAAGACACAGAGGAGTGTGCTCTCAAAGGCTGAAGTCAAAAGCAGTGATTCTCATAATAATTGCAGTCATTACTGTTGGTCTGCATATCTCTCAGCCATTATTCCACCCTCTACGTAAACTGCCAGGACTGATAAAACTATGACTTGCCCTTGCTGGTTGCTATGGTGACAGAATCATCTGTATGGGATGTATATACTGGGAAAAACAATAAAATTTGTACTGAATTAAAAAAAAAAAAAAAAAAANAAAAAAAAAAAAAAAAAACATGTTGAAAAACAGCTCAAGAGACATTCATGAAAAAGAACATCACCAGCATTATTCAGATAGGAATAAGAGTGAGAGATATTGTATATACTGTATATTCCTTTTATTCTCCTAGCTGACTGCCTGGACATTTTAAAGTATTATTGGCCCTGTGGCAAGTTTAGTGAGTCCAGAATATTTTCAAGTGTTGGTTCAGTGACGTGTAGGTGTATAAATATGTGAAGCGACATACCAGCATTTTCTACTTTTACCCTGAGTCACATAGCTTGCCTGAAAAAAAAAAACAAAAAACAAAAAAAACCTCCACTCCTTAGAGTTTAGTTGAACTGAAAGGAAGCAGAGACAAAAATAGGATCATTGTTTTTATTTTTTACAGGAGAAGGAAAACTTGGGATGCAGCAGAGGGATGTGGGTAAAAATAACCCTGCCCTTTCTATTTCTCTCCTCTGTAGTCTTCCCCAGCTTACCTTCCCTCCTCCAATGCGGCGTTATTTTTAGATCCTGATGACTCTCATGCAGAGAAGCAATATTGCCAGTCTGCTACCAGGATGCACGTGAGACCTCTGCATGTGGAGCACTACGCATAACCACTGTCACCCCACAAAGAAAGAAAGAAAGACCTAGCCTTACTTGAATATTAATGACAGATGATGAATGGTGGATGGATGGATAAATGATACCATAACAGATGATTGATGATAGATGAATACATACTTAATTTACAAGATACAAAGACACATGCTAAGGACTTTCAATAAGCATTCACAACATTAATGAGCAGCAAAATTACCACGAGCATCAAATTTAGGCTCAACAGAATTTATAGTAAATAAAAGAGTTGATAATTGAGTTTCAGTGTAATAAAGAGGAGGTGAAAGAGAGCGTCATACATGGTGACAGGGTAGAAATTGTAACATCATAGAAGTACTTTGGTACAGTTTTTGATGAACAGCTGAAGTGGGATCATAACACAGATGTGATTATGAAGCGCGGAGAATTCATCTTCTCTGTAAACTAAATTCTTTCTCGTTTAGCCCAGTGATTCTTTGTTGCTTTTATCAGTCTTTTATTGAAAATGTGCTAACCTTTTCCTTTTATTTGCTGCTTTTCCAGTCTGACATTAAGAGACAGAAACAGTCCGAATAGTCTAGTTAAACTCTGTCCTAAGATCATCAGAGTGAATCAAAGAGATTTAAATTGTCTGTACAATGAACAAATCAGAAAGAAAGCGACAATTATTTTAAAAATGTCAGGGCACGTTCTTGCAGATGAGTTCTCTCTGCTGCCATCAGGACGGCGCTATGCTTTGCCAGTGTGCAAAACCAGCAGATATTCAAAGGCTTTTGTCCCTTATGCAATCTGTTTATTAAATGCTTGTAGTTAATTTTTGGCTCATTTGATGGAGCTAACTGATCTCTTGCACATTTGGTTGTGTTCACATTCCTGTNTTAATTTTTGGCTCATTTGATGGAGCTAACTGATCTCTTGCACATTTGGTTGTGTTCACATTCCTGTTCCTTTATTCATTTCTTGTACATTGGTTGGATGCTGAATGTATGAGAATGTGATTTGACTGATCCTTGCACTTATGAGTGTATGTGACTGTATTGATCTTTATCCATTTTGCACTTTAAATAGTATGCTGAATACATTGTAATGTCCCTTTTTTTTTTTTTTTTTTTTTTTTTTAACTGATCTTTGCACATTTGTGCTGTCCCACATCTAACTCAGACTGACTTTGTGGTTACTGTCTTTTATTGTGATTATATTATTTGTTCTGTGTGAGCTGCTCTGGAATTGCCCCTTGAGGGATAAATAAAGTTATATTGTATCGTATCATATCATATTGTATTGTATAGTAACTACATCATAAATTCTTTATGGCAGAACAGATTTGTTGCACAGACCTCTGGACTGAGGTTTGGTTCTGACTCGACCTAATTTCATGTAACCAGACCTCCTTCTTGTAAAACTCACAGCTGTCTGATCAAGTCAAACACAAAAGACAATGTGAATTTTTGTTTACAATTCAAAACAATAAAATCATGTTAGGTAGAACTTGTTTGAGTCCAAACACAGGAATAGTCGAGGTTTCCATTTTTGGATACTACAGTATGTTATCCTGATTTTCTGCAGAGCTCCTTTGCCACATCTATGAGATTAGACCACAGCAACATCAGTGCTTGTGGGCAGGTGTGTGTGTGTGTGTGTGTGTGTGTGTGTGTGTGTGTGTTTTCATTTGTTCTGTTCCCCTTCTGTTCTCTCATGTAGCCAGACACTCATATGTGAATATTGGCTTTAAACAGAGATATGTGTTTGTTGAGCTGTTTGAAATGAAACTGTTGCAGTCGTAATGCAGGGTTACATCAATCTCATCTTAATTCTGAACTTAATCCAGGTTTAAATCCCGATTCTCGTCATGTTTTGAATGAGCATAACCCTCAATACAACAGGAGGTAGGCGTGGCCTCTGTGGAACGGGATAGTGAAAAGTCAGCATATGTCTATGCTAGATCAGCAGTGTGAGTGTAACAGGTGGATGGGCTCACCATTTATCTGTCATGCTTTTTCCATTCTCACATGACTTTTGCTAATTACCATTTCCCATATGCCTCTTGTTAATTCACTTCTCTCTCTTTTTAGATACGTGGACCCTCCTCACACTCATGTGTGAGTGTTGGGGTCCTGAAACTCAGCTATGACCAGAAGTCCATGCAACTGACTGCCAGCTGGCTTTGTAATTCTTTGTAATTTACCTGTTTCTACACCTACGGCTTCTCGGAATCTTGGAATCTCTCTTTGAATAGCCTCTCCCAAGGTTTCTTCCATTTTCCTTATAGAATAAGGGTTTTGGGGAGTTTTTCCTCGTCTGCTTCGAGAGCTTGGGCTGGGTTGGGAATGTGTGGATCTGTAAAGTCTTTGAGACATTGTATGTGATCCTGGGCTAAATAAACTTGACTTGACTTGACCCAGATCCAAAACCTTTGAACTTAATTAGGAACAACTTTACTTGGACCTATCCAGAAACTATATGATTCCTTCAGCAAGCTTTATTCTCATTTTCCCACCAGACTGCAAGTGTCTTGAATGCTCCAGAAATTAGAGCAAGTAATCTCTCCATCTACCTAAGCTACTCATTTCGAGTGGATGAGCCAAAGTCTCTCTGCAGCTCTTCATCACATAAATAGATAGGTGTTGCATGTTCTTCAAAAGTTTTGAAACCTTGCTGTTGCTATTTCACTATGTTCAAAAACAAGCTAAACATAAGTATTTAAAAATGGCAGTTGTCTCTCTGTTTGAACCAATCATGATGTTTGGTTTGCCAGCTCCACCTAGCAGTTCTTGATACAGTGGGATACCCTAAAAGGTGAAAAATGGCTTAGGAACTATAGTTCTGGTAACATGGTTGTTTCTTAGTGCAAAACAAGGTTTCTGAGTTCCTGAAAAGATCACTGAGTCCATGAAAGAGTTCATGCCGTGTGAGAGGCACTCTTGAGGATGCTCTTACAGGAAGAAATGAAAAATGAAAATCAGCACAAATAACCTCGCTTAGCAATGGCATGAACGGTAGAAAGATGGTAAGACACAACCACACTTACACAAAAGAACCGTCAAATGTACTCCTGTACCTGAAAGAGGAAGATATGGCTAAATTCACCTTTCACCTTTTCATCCTCAAAGCCTTTTGCTGTTTCCTTTTTCTCTGCTCTCATTTGTTTTCTTCTTCTTGTTTTCTTAACAAGTCCAATCCTCTGTCAAATTTTCAATCATTACTTCCACTTTAAAGAAAATTTCCATGAAAATTGCTGTACAGATACAAAGATGGTATATATGTGTGTATACGTGTGTTTGTGTGTGTGTCATTATGTGTGTGTTGACTATTGAAAGGTCCCATGTTATGAAAAACATGTTTTTCCTTGCCCATGCATATATACTAGTCATCCTTCAGCCTATCAAACCTGAGAATTTGGAAAGCCAAAAGCCAATCAGAGCAGTGCCTCATTAACATAGCATCCCCGCCCATTCAAAACAGCTCATAGTGATGGCAGGCAGAAACAAGGAGGAAGAAGAGGTCTCTTAGAGCCTGGATGTGTGGCTTTTTTTTTTTTTTTTTTTTCTTTTGGAACAGATATCATAGCCTTGGTTTAAAAACACATTTGACATGTCTTAAACTGTAAAAAAAAGAAAAAAAAAGAAAAAAAAGAAAAAAAAAGCATAACATGGGACTTTTGAAGGTGAATGTATGAAAGAAAGCAACAGGCCAGACTTGTATCTCTGCTACCATCTAGTGGCAGATGGGCAAACTGCAAACAGGCGTTCATAATACATTTACTGTATATTTTGACAGATATATTCAAACGAAACAGCGCCAAGATTTTGTAGGAATATTTCACATTTTTGCCCCAGAAATTAATTCCGGATTTCGATTTGTTTTTTTTGGATTATCCACTGACCCATGCAAAACTACGTAATTTGATATTATCAGAAATTTTTTCACACCCTTCCATCAAACACATATCAAGTAACCTTACCAGTTTGTAATTGAATTAAAATTGCAGTTTTAATGCTCATGCAAACACAGAAATATGCAAAACTCATGTAAAATTGAATGGAGTGGAGATTGAATGTATTGTGTGTTAGTGAGCATCTGCTTGTGTATGTGTGTGTAAGTGGATATTTTAGACCCCTATGGCATTTTCCAAAACTGTGATTAGGAGATTTTGTCCTTTATAGTGAGAGTAGACCTCTGAGTCCGTCAGCAAAAAGCAGTTTCTAAACTGTAACCCAGACTGAGTTCATTATCTCAATAGATAAAAATATTCTGATACATAATTTAGATCAATAAGAGTCAAAACTAACCTTTGTCAGATAAGAAATAATGTATTATTAAGATAATAGGTTTTCATTGATTTTACTGTATGAGGTCAAGAAATAGAGGAATCTTTCAAAATATAAAGGAGCATTCTGTCTATCTAAAAAAAAAAAAACAACTAAAAATCCACAAAAATCTAAATTGGAGATATTTTAACTGGATGATACAGTATTTCATTCATCAACTTGTGTTTCCTACAACTGTAGAAATTAGATTGGTACCATTCTGGAACAGCGCTCAAATGATTTACTTTAGAATAAGTAGTAATAACAGAAACGTGATTACAAATTAAAATCCTCCGTTCAAAATTCTACTTTAGAATAAAATACTGAAAACTTTGGAATGAAAAATACAATCCTTTATCTCTAATTTGGAAGATTTTTCTTCCAGGTCAGTTGAATTGATCTCATGTTGAATTTAATCTCTTAATCTGCAAAGTAGTGACCACACAATATAGAACTGAAAAGTCCAATATTCCCCCAAAACTTCAGAAAGCACTTTGATGAAATTACCAATAAATTCCAATTTTACATTATTTCCTCTTTGCACCATTTAAAAGACTTCAGGACATATATTTGACAATATTTTTTCTCATCTTGTCTTGACAGAAATCAATGACAACAGAGAGATTTTACGGTGGTTACGCCCCCTGTGGGAGTGCATTGATAATAACTTTATTGCAAAAATACAGGTTCCCTCTTTCCCCGAGCAACACCACCCCAAAAACTGACACACAGTCTACACACACCCACAAACAATAAGCCACCTGTGGTACTGAATTCTCCATCCGTCTCTCTTTACCATCATGCCATTCACAAATACACACTTTCATTCTTTCTCTCAGCTTACAGTCATTCACTCTCACTCTCTCTTGCTCTCTCTCCCTCCTTGTTGCTCTCGTTTTGCATTCCATTGGCTGAAACTTAGTCATAGATGCAGAACAACAAAGTTCACCAGCAGCATTACATGAGATCTCCTCCTCCTCTCCGTGTCTCTGCAGAGTCTATGAGAGCGCCCGTGGGTGGGTGTGTCTGCCTCCTGTCTATCTCTGATACAGGATCATGAGGGAAGGTTGATTTGCATAGCGGACTCATGCGCTACAATTGGCTACATTCTCCCACATCCAGAACCCCCCCCAAAAAAAAAAAAAAAANAAAAAAAAAAAAAAAAACCCAACAACAACAACAAAGCAACAAAATTAACAAGAAAATCAGAACAGAACTCAAACGAAAAATAAAAACAGCAATGTTAAATACACTCTGAGTTAAGTGCCAACCTTTGGTTTAGTGACAACGATCAATCAACATCAGGAAATTCTTGTATAACTTGATGTTGGCCAGTTTTTCCAATAAGGACTTTGTTATTTTATATATTTAATAGATTAAAGCATATAATAAATGTACTCTACACGTCAGTAAAGGGGCAATTATGTGAGAGTGAATCAAGTTATACAACTGAGGAATGGTTGACATCTCTGTAAATAAGACAGCTCACTGGCTGAAAATATACCTCTAACACATACATATCATATAAAGCATATTTATATTAGACATATCACTGTCCCAGGCTGAAGATGAGCACTTTCTATTCACATCTGAGGTCTCGAAACCAGTTTCAGTGGGAGGGAGCGATAATAAAGTGTGTACGTGTGAATTCATAAGCGCCATTAAAGTTCACCTGAGGCCTGAAGTAAAGCAGACTCCAGTGTTTCCCCTCACAGAGTACGTCTCATTCAAAAAACCTTCAACGAGTACACTTCTGCCATGTAACCCTTACAAAGTGCACTTCAGTCACGGCTGAATATCCGTTTTCATTGATAAAGCCTAAAAGAGAAGGATATCCTAATCTACATTCCCTCATTCCTCCTGCTGCCCTATTTCTGATGCTACTGTTTCCTGTTAGAAAGAAAGCAAGCAAGAAAGAAAAGATCGAAAAGAAACAAGGAAAGAAGCAGAGAAAAAGGAAGCGCTTGTCTTGTTTAATCTCCCGGTAGAAACGGGAGAGCTGTCATAAGGTCGGCGGTTTCAGGGGCGGAAACTCCAGCTAGACACTTGTGAAGTGCACTCCACTGCTATTTGAAAAGCAGACATGAGGAAGTACCACTTTAAGTTTATCAATATTCATTATTATCATAATCAACATTCCATAAGGTCTTATTAATTAACATACAGGTTTCATACATGAGTTTTTCTGTACATGACTTTTAGTTATTCGAGAGTTCAGTCTCAGATAGGTTCACTGTGCGTGCGCACAGGAAAAAAACAAACTAGTAAACAAAAACAAAAAGATATGGCTGTCCCTCTAAAACAGACCCAGTTCAGGTGCGTGTGCATCCAACAGGAAATGCCCATGAAGAAAGAGGAAGAGGCGTGGCTACTTTGTAAGAGCTTCCCCCTGAGCTGAGGATCCTGTGGGGTGGGGGACGATTCTACTCAGGTCCCAGTCAGACCGACACCAAGCCAACAACACCACTAAAAGCGGCATGCTCGCCAGGCTGACTGCACAAGGAAACCCTCCAAAAACCCAGGGGGAGACGATAAACAACAGTCTCAAGGGTGTAGAGGGAAGGTTGAGGTTGTAGTTGGGGGTGGGGGTGGGGGTGTCAGAGTGACTGCATAGACAGAATAGTGGACTAGGAGAGAGGGAGGTAGGTAAGGAGGGGCTAAGCAGGGTGCTGCAGGCGCTGAGGGAGACTCTACATCAGTACGATGTGCATGTACCTGTGTGCGTGCATGTGTTTGCGTGTGCATGTCATTTGGGGGAGGGCGGGAGGGGNGGGGGGAGTGTTGAGTTGATCCTCCTGAGCCAACTCCAGGTCTGTCAATGCGAGGACATCCATTAGTGATGCAGAGCAGGACTCTGGTCTGACGACAGCTTGACCCCTGTCAGACACAGCCAGAAACTCCCTGAACTGCCAGACAGCTCCTGCAGGGGAGGAGAGGAGAGGAGAGGAGAGGAGAGGAGAGGAGGACCAACAAGTCAGATTAGCAGCTGCTGCAGCTCACATTCAAAGGAGAAAATAAACAATAAACCACTTGTTTTCCTCTGGGCACTCTAATTAACATGGCACCCTTCTCAGGACTTTCTAAGTAAAGACTCCTACACACCGAGATTAGAGAGATCTTATAAGTTCACGTCACACTGATATGTGTGTCAGACTGTGTGATATCAAGTTTGATTCAGTTCAGATTGTGAGATGAATATCTGATGAAACGTAGCAACATAGCGCTTTGACAAGCAGGAAAAAACAAAGCAGGCAGGCAGCTACAGAGGTGTTTGCTTTCTCTCTCTCTCTCTCTCTCTCTCTCTCTCTCTCTCTCTCTCTCTCTCTCTGTTTTGCACACAAAAAATATACACAAAAAAATGGAGAGTTGTTGTGATTTTTATAAATGTTTGAATCTCAGCAATATTTCGTGACATTTCGTGCTGTATTCCTATTGGCTACTTTATAGACGTGGGTCACAGCAGCAGTCACACTGTCAGATTTTAGTCTTCAATTTCAGAATTTTGTCAAAGTTTGATTTTAGCCACAAGATTGCTAAGTCTGCAATCCATGGACGTATCTCATATTGTGATCTAGGACAACCATTTTGGATTTCCAACTAGTGATTATTTTTCACAATTGTCTGACAAATCGCAGTGTGTAGGGGCCTTTATCCAAATATTGACCTTATCCGGTCAATATTTGGACCTCGGATTTCTTCTTGGATTGAGAAAGATAATTCAATAGAAATGAATCCAACTTCAGTTTCAAACATAAAGACAAATGAATCAGACTACACATGTGCTCAGGGTTAACATCACCTACATTCTCCATAGGTATTACAAACCATCATCAGCATACAGGTACATGCTCAGGTTAATGTGTGCAAACAGGGTTCTAGCCAACATTATGCCAGATGAGTCTGGTTTGATAAAACATAAGAGGTTTGTCTGAAAATTAATAAAAAAATTAATTTGGTATAAAGATCTGATTTAGGAAATATTAAGAATCATACTAATCTGGCCATGTAGCTTACTATTCATATATACTGTTTGAACCCTGATTTGAACCCTGATACTGTTTCAAGACTTTAGCTGATGACTGGTATTTTTTTTTTTAAGACTGCAATTGCAACTTTCTGTGAGTTCATTGCAGTGTTTACCTGTGAAGCAGTGGAGGAAGGTGATGATGAGAAGGTGTTGGTGATGAGAAGGATGAAGGAGATGATGGTGGTGGAATAGCAACAGGGACTCAGAGGAGAGGAAGTAAGCAAGGAGAGGTACTGACATCAGCCTGCTTCACCTTTGAGAGAGACAGAGAGAGAGAGAGAGAGAGAGAGAGAGAGAGAGAGAGAGAGAGAGCAGGAGGACAGATTGGAAAAGCAGGACAAAGGGGAAGAGAGAACAGGGAAGAGCAATGCAAAACGTGCCAAGCTGGGATATCAGGCAGACGCAGTTTAATAGCACAGCCACAGAGAGGCAGCAGAGCACAGGAAGTTATACTCACAAAGCTGCGGGTTGCAGTCAGGCGGCTGCGGCGTGAGGTCACTACTGTGCCACTCAGGCTGCGTCCAATTTGCCTCAGGTTTTCCCCATCATTAGGCTCCACCCCAAAATGCAGATCCTGCAACTTCATTGGCTGGAGAGGGAGAAAATGTCACATAATAGAAAACGAACCCAACTGGAAAACGTGAGCGGATTCTACTGAGAAAGAAGATGATCAGATCCCGTACTCACTTTGTTGAGGTAGGTGGGGGTGCTGGTGCAGTCCGCCCCATACACACTCCTCTCCATGTCTGCACTGGGGGTTTTGGAGCGAGTTTGCCCTCCCATCCTAGATATGAGCCTCTCTGATGGGCTACAACCTGAAATCAGACACCATCAGGGCTGGAGGTCAAAAAATGCAGATTATACATTATGTCCCTTAAAAGCTAAAACGTCAAACATTTGTTTTTTTGACATCATTTACGTATATTTACTTTACTAGCCCTTCCCTGAAGAGATATATCATGTAAATATTGATTGAAATATTGAAAATCAATACCATTTTTTTCAGTTTGTTTTCAATCTGAATCTGGATTTGGAGGTAGTCAAAGACAATCATCGGATGCAGGTGCCAGATTGTGTTCATTCAAATAAGTGCAATAACTCAGAGAAAAATGGTGAAAATGTTCAAAAAAGCTGTTACTGTATCATTCCGTGTTAAGAAATCCTCTACAAAATCCTGGATCCTTGCTAAAAAAACACAAAAAACATAATCACTTGTTCCTTCTTCCACGGTATAACTTTCCATCGAATTTCAATAAAATCTGCTAATGGCTTTTTTCCCCCCTTCCTGCTAACTTAAAAACACTTCCTCAGTGTAGCTTTAATTCAGGAAAAACACGATTAGGATATGTGTGTGTGCGTGTGTGTGTGTGTGTGTGTGTGTGTGTACCTGTCCTTCCAGCCTGCAGACTGGCCTGGTAAAGGGAATCAAGCTCCGACAGCTCTGCCTCGTCATGGTCACAGGGATCATGGTGTTTTCCAGAGGCATGCTGGGAGCCACAGTGCCCAGGTGATGACTGGCAACTGTAGTTGTACCTCTGGCTGGACGGCTGCGGCCTGATGGGAACACACCGGTCTGGGGGCGTGTCATATGGTGCCACCACGGCATCTGGGCGGTCCAGACTCCAGGAGGACCAATGGCAGGTGCTGGTGTCGGTAGTAACTCCACACCTTTGCCAATGGTGGGTGGCGTTGGCCGGAGATGTGGCATGGGGGGACTGCCAGAGAGGTGTGAGGGGCTTCCCATCTATGTAGGCTTCTTGAGGAGAAGAAGGGGGAGGTGAAGAAGGTGGACGGGAAGCATGTGTGTGTGAGGGTTCGATGTGTGTGCGAGCGGCATGTGCGGTGTGTGTCTGAGGCCTCATTTTCTGCTCGTCAGTGTGTGTGGTGTGTGTATCCCAGAGACGTAGAGGAAGCGAGGGCAGAGAGATGGCCAAGTGCTTCCCCAGGGGTCTGACACTCACCCCCCCTGCCTGCAGCAACTCACACATCCTCACCCCTGTGCCCTGCCTCCCATCCTCCCCTTCCTCCCCTCTCCTGAACGACCCCAGGCGCTTGCCTTCCTCCTCCCCTTGGCTTGAAGGGGCGCAAGGGTGAGTGATGCTGAGGGCAAGCAGGGGTCGTGGGGGAGGCCGATAGGGTGGAGGAGGAAGGTCCGGGCCCAGAGCAGCTTCCTGGTTGGGCGTTGCCTGGTCCTCTTTCTTCTCCTGATTGGGCGTCAGCAATACTTGGACCGGGCCAGGCTGTTCACTGGAGGACACAAGAGAGGGAGTGTGTCAGTCAGGAAAATAACAGCGCTGCTTTGACGTCGGGTGAGTTACTGCACAGAGGGAAGGTCACGACAGCATGTAAGGATAAACAAGCAGAAAACAGCATGAGACGCATGTAGAAACACACACACACACACACAAACATACGCACTACGCATACAGAACAAACAGCTCCAACACATGTAGCCTTTGCAAGCATCAATTTGCTGATGTGTGAGATATTAATGCCTTACTGATTTCACAGCCATGCTGTTTGTGAGTCAAACACAAGCACAAGCGTAGCTTTACTGATTGCAAGCTCCCTGCAAATTCAACACCTAACTTCCTGATTCAAACATATCCAGCTCAAAAGTGCACAGATTTGATTTTTACTCTCAGCAACTGATTCTCAAAACAGCAGCAATCTACCATTTGACCTGGTTAAAGTGATGCTGCAGTATTTCAATGCTGAAAATAAATGTGGTTTCTACTGAATAATTTGGCCTCTCTGGGCACTATATTACTTTATTGATTTACATAGCATTGATATGTGGAGGATATGATATATGTAGAGCATTAGTGGCTCCTCTCTGAGGGAGACAGGAGGAGAAACGCAGAGAGATGGCATTCATTCTGTACTTTATTAGTGCAGCAGTGTGTGCGTGTGTGTGTGTATGTGTGTGTGTGTGAGAGAGAGAGATTGTGGCTTATGCCCAGTTGCACTTAGATATACTGTAGATATGTGTGTATATTAAACTAGTGAACATGTGCCTGGGTGTGTGTGTGTGTGTGCGTGCGCGCATGTGGGTATATGTGAGAAGCAAGTGCGTTAAAGTCTGGGAGTCAAATTTTTGTGTCTATTTTTATATAAGTGTGCGCACCTGTATGTGTGTATGCGTGTGTGAGTGCCAACCCCCATCCCCCACATTAACTCTCCCATCTCTTTCAGCCTTAGTAATTACCCAGCAGGCTTTGCAGCAGCAAGCTATAAATCAGAGGCTTGTGTTGATCAATAGAGGAGAGGAGGAAGGTAATAAAAGGCTGAGTGCTGAGCTATATACCCCTCCTCTTCCTCCTCCTCCTCCTCCTCCTCCTCCTCCTCCTTCCCTCTAGTCCTACTGTTAATACTTTAACACACTACTTATGACACTAAACCAACATTCACATAATTAATGAAGAGTAAGTTAGCATATTATAGGTGCATTACAGTAATTATAATAACGTTTTTAAAGGTGCATTTCTTTGCTTTTTTCACTTTCTACATGTGCTGCCTCACTCTTTTGTAATATTGAATTTGCTGTTTTTTTTGTTTTGTTTTTTTTTTTTTNTTTTTTTTTTTTGTCTCTGCATTCCTCATAGAATAAAGCTCACATTTTCCCTCACGCAATAAAACTAACACATCAGGAGAGAAACAAACTGGTCGATTTAACACATTAACACAGCAGCAAAGAGCAAAAAAAAAAAACNAAAAAAAAAAAACAACCACAGCACAGGATCTGTGACGGTGATTGTACTGACAGTGAAGCTGCGCAGGACAGAAATGACCGGAGCGTTTACGGTGTGCAGACGGACAGATCAGCAGCACACACAGCAGAGGGAAGCTTTGGCAGCCCAAAGAGCAGCACAACACACTGAAGGAAAGCAGCGAAGCACAGAAAAAAACTCTCTCTCTCTCTCTCTCTCTCTCTCGATAGCAACATAGGGCCTAGCNCGAAGCACAGAAAAAAACTCTCTCTCTCTCTCTCTCTCTCTCTCGATAGCAACATAGGGCCTAGCAAAGCAAGTTTTTACTGCACTGCAACACAAAAACAAAGTGGATTAGAAGTTACATATTCAAGTGTGTGTGTGCACGCACGAGAAAACACACACATTCAGACACACATACACAGAAACAGCAGTATGTTAGAATGCAATGCTGTAGGGGATTACAAAAACAAGGGTCCTGGGACGTAGCACAGCCAGTGTCGAAAACACACATGAAGGTTTTGAGGTGTTTTTAGACAGCCAGCACCCATAGGACACACAGAGGGGTCCTGAGGTGAGTTTTAAGACAGCTAGCGCCACAGACATACACGGAGTGAGAGAGGGAGGAAGGGTCTGAGGTGATTTTGGGACAGGCACTGCTGAGGACACATAAGGGGACAGTCGTGGTACCTGCGGGGCCCCTGTGGGTGGGCGTTTCCTGTCTCCCGTTCCATTTCCTGTTCCTGTCTGCGTTTGATTGGGCCCCCAGTGCTCCTCATGCACGCAGCTACAGCCAATCTGCTATGAGCGTTAGCCTCATGCAGGGATCTGAGCACAGCTGAGGATGTTAACAACAGAGCAGGAGATAAAAAGGAGAAAAGACAGAGATAAAGGGACAACATGGCAGAGAGAGGAAGAGTGAGGGAAGGAAACGTGATGAAAAAAGGGGAAGTAAGAGATAATAAAAGGAAAGACAGAATAAGAGAAACAGAGCAGGTCAGAGAGAGAGAAGAGAAAAGCAGAGCAGAAGGAGTGGTTATGAGGGGGCCGACATGCATTACACTCCTATTTCTGTGTGTATTTTCTACACATATACTGTAAGTGTATCAATTTGGAAACTTGTGGTTAGTAAATTAAACAGTTAAAAAATGAGGAGCAAAAATTGAGGCTACGTTCACGAAGCCATGGAACCACAGAGGGATGTGTTACATCATGAGTTACATAGAGCTGTGTTTAGGGCTTGTTTTTTTTTTTTGTTTTTTTTTGCAAAAACATGGTGCGCAGCCTGGTGAACGCACCCTGTCTGTGTGACTGTGGCCAATGTTAGTTAAAAAGAAGGTGCAGCGAAAGGCAACAAAAGAGCAACCATCACCAATCTGGGGCGCTGGTAAGATGTGTGCCCTTTGCGTTTACAAAGACATCTCTACAGAGAGAGATTTGATGGTCAGACTCAGAATGGAAATGAAGGGTTGATGGCAGCTCTGTTGTTATTGGCTGTAACGTCCTCTAAAGACTGAAGCTGGTTGGTTGGCGTCCGCCTGATACGACTGATACGGACGTGGGAAACCAAATTCTGTTATATGGTCGCGCTGATAGTGATGCCATCTGTTCATTTGCAAGTTGTCCTTTCACTTCATCAAGGTTGAGTGTACTTGTAGAGGTGTGTGCACGTGTATGTTTGTGTGTGTGTGTGTGTGTCAGGTACATAAAGCTGAACCATAGACACACTGAAGCACACACAATAGGACAGACAGGACACAACATAATAATCCCTGGTATAGATTTAGTTAGTGCTGAGCTGGAGGGGGAAAACCTGCACACCTGCAGTTCATACAAGGCTCTCTCTCTCTCTCTCTCTCTCTCTCTCTCTCTCTCTCTCTCTCACACACACACACACACGCGCACACACACATACAGAAATACAATTTGTGGATACATGAATTAAATATGAATGGACACACACACATCCACACTCATTCTGAGAAGACTTGCAATCTCAAATGCACATGTAGATATAGCAGCTATATAAATTGCTATGTATATGTTTATGGACATAACATGAATACAGAAGTGTGTTTGGTGAACACACAGGTGAACAGAAAACACACACACACACACACACACACATATGTACACAATCATGAACTCCCTAAAGTCTGGCTGGGATAGGGGAGGTTTGGGATCTTTGATCTCGGACTGGGGTTGCGGTTTAAATCCCTCCAAATGGGAAGAAAGAGAAATTTTCACTCAGAGGTGGTCAACAGACATCCCACAGGATTTCCCACAGTGGGAAAACAGAAGCGACAATAGAACTGACTGAGATTTGCTACGTTAAGCTCATACAAACATACGCAAATCTAAAATAAGTTCTAGTTCTCTAATACACACTTGACTAATATTCAAATAAATAATACAGATGGACAGAGACAGACGAACAGATGGGAATGAGGACAAAGAGGAGGTCAGACACAAGCACGGACACACAAGTCACTGTGACTACTAAACGAGACAACAGGTGACAAAATGACCTTAAAGCTGCACCAGGCAAGATTTTAAAAATACACCTTGTCCAAATAAATCACAGAATGAGGCTACAGCAGAAAAAGAAAATGCACATCCGTCCAGCTGCAATGTGCAGCTTTAATCCCTGTGTTAGATTTGGTCTGGCACAGGAAATAAGAAAGTTAAAGTTACAATTTTTCTACTTGGCTATTAAAATGACATTAAATAAAATATGATAATGTGATATTTAGCCTTCAGTCTTTTTTATTACAAGTAAACAGTATGCTAGTTTTCATCATCTGGGTTCCTTTCTTCAAATATATTCTCAATCTTGTGATTTTTTTGTGAGATAATCTCTATTAATTGTACTTCTCAAATTGTCTTTTTCCAGGTAATTAAACTTGGGGTTATGGTCCAAAATGTATTTATGGTCCATAAATATACAGTATCTCTCATCTTCACTGAGGTCAGTTGAAAAATTTGCCACAAAACATGTAACTATTGCTTTACTTTCACTACAGTTTCTTAAATAAATATCATGAGAAAGTGAGGATTAGGTTTGACAGCAAAAGCTATCCTAAAGCCATGATCCAGAATAATTGTGACTCCATGGCGGACCCTCTCCACCTCAACTCCCACCATTTTAGGCTTTAAGAAAAGGAAGTGTAGGTGGGCAACCCCGGCCTGTTACGTCATGGCTACCTGCTACATGGGAGTGCAAACATAAAAAGTTACCCTGTGCAGACTTAAATATTGGTACATTTCTCTTAAAAGACCATACTGGTGATTTTGCAAGTAAGTGCTACATGCATACACGTTACGTTACGTTACTACCAACCATTTTCTAAAACATAAAACCGTGTTTAGTTTTCCTGTTCATTTACCAGATCCCCTAATATTCCAAAATCAAACGTTCAGGTAGTACACCCACCTTAAAATTCAATGTTTTGCCTGGTAACAGTTACAAACATGGTCCTTTTAATTTCTCTGTAAAAGCAGTGTTCACTTGGGACTATATTCTCTGGCAGAGAAATGGAATGAACTGAAACCAATGGATGTTCAGAAGGTAGGGAAAAACAAATCTAATATTTACTCCTCCAGTAGTATGTTTTGGAAAATGGCTGGCAGTAATGTAACATGTATGCGAGTTGTATTTATTGGGCTCAAACATGCGAAGTCACAGGTATCATCCTTTAACATATGTATTTAAAACTTCTCTTCCTTCTCTTCCCACCCTCAATCTTCCTCTATCTTCTTCTCTTTTATCCATACCCTGGTGTTGGAGCTGGTCCAGGTCCATGAATTTGCTGGGTTTAGGGTTGAATCCCATGGCTGCCTCCCGCTCTGCCTCCCTCCGCTTCTGCTGCTCCTGCTGGTGGGCTCTCCTCACCACCTCCTCTTGCAGTTCATCCAGCTCACTGCGCCCTAAGCCTAAACACACACATATAGGAGATGGGAACAAGGTGAGGATTTCTATCTTTTAAAGGCTATTTACAATTTACATTCACAGAGCTCTTATGCTTTTTTTTTTTTTTTTTTTNTTTTTTTTTTTTTTTTTTGGCAAAATTAAATAGAATCTAATTGAAATAGTGGGCAGAACGTGAGATTTATAGACTGTGTTTGCAAATCATAGTTGAATTGAATTGTTACAACTGTAACACAAGTCAATTCAATCAACTAGGTGACAGTCGATACATGCAGTACACAAATACACACAAATAAATACACACCAACGTTGGTGCCAACACCCCAGCTGGGTGAGGGCAGTTCCTGCAGGATGGCACCGCTGCTTTTTGACTTGGGCACCGAGCGCCACGAAGGCCCTGACATCAGCACCCGTTTCTGCTGTCCCACCTCCCTGTAGAGAGGGAGACAGAGAGAGAGAGAGAGAGGGAAAGGGAGAGAGAAAAACAGAGTGAAAGAAAAAAGAGAATGTTGGGAATGCTGACAAAGCATATTTGAAGTGAAACTGAATATAAAACACAGAGCGACACAGCAAGAGAGACCAAGACAACAAAACTTAACGAGTGATAGAAACAGCAAGGAAGAGTGAGTTATTGTGTGTGTGTGTGTGTGTGTGTGTGTGTGTGTGTTCGTGTGTGTGTGTTGCCTACCTGTCCGGACTGCTACTGTTCCTCTCACTGCTCTCGTAGCCGCTCTCCATCCTCTGAATCAGACGTGGCTGATGCTCCACCCCTCTCAGAGGGGGAGGAGGGCCCATCGTCGTACCACTGCCCAAAGACCGAGGCTGTCCGACCAGCCCAAGACCAACCTCCGGTTCTCCAGTCTCCCTCCCTGATACCTCTTGCAACCCTGTCTGTGTGGGGGGAGTAGGTCCTGCTAAAGGGAGGGAGTCGTGGGTCTCCAAGGGGAGAGGGGGACCAGGCAGAATGCTGTAGCCCAGAGGAGAACCTCTTTGGCGGGTGAAGATGCTGTCTATATTCAGGGCCTCTCTCCTGGGTCTCCAGGTCGGCCTGTAGCGCCCTCCAGAAGAACTATAGAGAGGATGATTTGAACTGCATAAGAAGGAGGATTTTTTTTTTTTAGCCTTTCTATCTACCAGACAGAAATTTATTTCCAGACCATATGAAAATCATTTAGCAGGCTCTTTAAACTTGTAACTATAAAGTTTAAAGCATGACTTAAAAAAACATATATAGATATATATCAGTAATGTGAAGTATGCACGATTTATGGTAAATCAGGTAAAACATGCTAAATCACTTGAATGTGCTCCAAAAGTACATGAAAAAGAACATACCAAGAAGCCTTCTTATAATTACTTTCAACTCCTGCATGACTCTAATGCTGCCGTGAAAAAACTGTTTATTATTTTCTAGATACCACAATCTTCAAACACACACACACACACACACACACACACACACACACACACTGTGAGTGTGTAACACTGCATTGGACATCTCGAGTGCAGTACTTGCAGGATATACTGCAGAAACAACTAAATAAAATTCTACCTGCTTAAATAGTTTGACAAGGAATTTAAAGGAAGGATGTGGTGCAGTACCTGGATTTGCTCTCACTGCTGGTGCTTTCATCCTCCCAATGGGGTCCGCCAGTCCCGCCCTCACAGCCCCCCACCCCTGAAGAAGAAGAGGAGGACAGAGGACGAGAAGAGGAGGATGAGGAGGTGAGTGGCCGATGGGAGGAGAGGAGGAAGACTGCCGTCTCCTTATACTCTGGCAGGGGAGGAGAGAGAGGGCGGGGAGGACCCTCCACTGCTGACTCTGAATGTGAGAGAAAAAAAAGAGGGAGGAGCGAGAAAGAAGAAGTAAATCCAATGATATTTTATTTATCCCACAGGGGGCAATTATGCAGGCAGCAGTGCAAGTAAATATAACAATAACCACTAACGAGGCACATAACCTGAAGATTCCGCAGTAATGAAGCACAAGAACAAAGGAAGACGACAGAGGAAAGACACGGGCTCACTAACTTCCGCTCACACTTGAAAAGTGGCCTTAATTTGCTTGCTTTCTTTCCCTGTACTCACAAGTACTAAATGCTGCTTTCACTTGCATGCACTACATTCGCATTTTATCAGGATATCCCATCAATATGTCATGAGTAAAAATCTGTATAGACAAATTTTAGCAGCTCCCAGTCAGTTTAAAGTGCAGCTGCACTTTGTGAGTGACAGCCGTGAGCTTCAGTATTCTAAAGTTGAAAGCTTGATCCTGCCGTTTTTGCTGCTGGATGTGAATGCAACATTACCTCCACTGTCAGCACTGAGTGGAGGGGTGCTGATGTCGTAATTGCAAACGACGGTGGTCTGTGNCCTCCACTGTCAGCACTGAGTGGAGGGGTGCTGATGTCGTAATTGCAAACGACGGTGGTCTGTGATTCGCTGGAGAGGTGGCTGCCTGTGGACTGATGGAGGGATCGGCTGCGAGAGGCTCGGTGGCTTGAGCTGTCTGTTGATGAATCAGTACGAGTATCGCTGGAGATAGATGGCTCTCGACCTAAGAGAGAGAGAGAGAGAGAGAGAGAGAGAGAGAGAAAGAGAAAGAAAGAGAGATGACCTCTAGTTAATCCTGCACCTCCATATGTTTGTATGCAAAGGCAGGAAAACAAGTTCAAGCTTTGCAGAAACATATAAAGAAAGAAACATATAAGTTGGAAAGAAACATATAAGAAACATATAAGAAACAAAGAAACATATAAATTGGATTATAAGGTTTTCAAGGTCAGAGCTTTAAAGCCATAATCTTGCATGCCCTGGAACAATAAACACCAGTAATCTGATCTTATCTGAAGAAGAGTGTAGCATCTTTGCTGTACCAGAGTCTTCACTGTCGTAACCAGCCTTGCTGCAGTGCTGGAGCTCCAGCTGCGGGTTGGAGCTGGTACAGGGCTTGGGGCTCTCCTGCAATACCACCGGCATCCCACGGGGGTCAGCGTAGAGCAGCAGAAGGGGCTGGTAGTGGCCCTTGATACAGCGAGACACCACGTCCTTCCACTTTGGGCCAATCTAGAGGTGCAGCAGGGTTACACACACAAACAGACACACAAATGCATATACATATAAACACCCCCCCCACACACACACACACACACACACACACACAGTAAGTAAAACTATCTGTATTAAGATATAACATTACGCATATTCTACCAAAATTAGAAGGTCAAGAGAAGAACAAACACACCCTGTGCTGCTGTGTATCATTGTCAATATCATATTATCCCAGTTTTTCAATACCTAAATAATCTCATGTGATGCACAATCTGCATTGTGATAGATAGAATGATGGAAATTTCAAGGACGTATAGACCAGTTCACCCTATATCACACTTTCGTGCTGCAATCAGCTCAAGTCTCCTTCTTTGCCATTGCCACAGCAACAAACCTGGTAACATGTCCAGCTTTCAGAAACAAAACTTACACATTAATTCCAAAGTATTACAAAAACTGCACTTAAATCTAAACTAAGCAAAGATTACAACCTTAAACACAACGTATCCCAAGCCAGCACTGCTACAACAGAGAGATGAAGCACTTAAACTAACATATAGCGCAGTTCCTATCATCCCTGCCCCCACAGGGATGAGTGGAGATAAATATACCTCTCTGTGTTGCAGTACACAGACTTCACACTGAGTCTCACCTCTTTGACGTGGGCGTCGTCGAAGTACATCCACTTGCGTATCTTGGTCTGAAAGAAGAAGGTGGAGTAGTGCTTGCCGTAGTAGCACACCATGCCCACCAAGTAGAGCTCCGCCTGGCGAGCCCTCTCCTCTGTGACACGGTAAAACAACTACAGAGAGAGAGAGAGAGAGAGAGAGAGAGAGAGAGAGAGAGAGAGAGAGAGAGGGAGGGAGGGGGAGGAGACAATGAGGGACAGGGATGCAGGGAGAAAAGAGAGAGGTGAGTGGTGGGGAAGAGAGAGGAGTTAATGTGAATACGAGCACATTTCTGCACACCTATGCAGTAATCCTTCACATACTGCCTTTTCTTAAACTCAGTGTGTACTGCGCATACTGTATACTGCTATATCCTGTATATATTCTATACCCGATCATGCATGTTTTTTTTGTCACACTTTCACCAACATCATGTTTTCTGAAGTTGTTGGTTTAAGTATGTTAATATAACCTTATGTAGCTGGATTTCTATGTACCTTTTCTTTTTGGAGATTACACATTAGATTCACACTCAAATTCTGCATCTATGACGTCTGTACATTATGACTTCATCATGAATGTCGATATGAGGAAGACACCTGGTTCCTCACAGGTGTACACTAATCAAAGTAATATAATTCACAAATAGTCCAATATAACTAGAATTTCTGGAAACTCCATGAACAGGAAGTGCATATCAAATTAGAGGATCAAAGCCTTTAAACTCCATCTAATCATCATCAAGCTTAATTCAAATTTATTATCATCAATTTATTCAAGAATTATATTTGTGTAGCAGGTGCCAGTGCAGTTATTCATATCTTATTTAGCGTATGTATGCAGTATGTATTCTGTAACTGTGTTTGCTACTGCAAAAGTCCCATGATGTTCATTCTAATCTAATCTAATCTAATCTAATCTAATCTAATCTAATCTAATCTAATCTAATCTAATCTAATCTAAGAAGAATAGGAAAAGAGGACAGAAAGGAGAAAGAGAAGAGATAAAGAGACAAAGAGCGATGAAGGGATACAGGAAGCAGATAGATTCACTTTTGCTGATCTAACGACTAAACAAAAGCCGAAATTAAGAAATACAATATGATGCCTGGGATTCGTATTTAATACTGAGCACCAGCAGAATGAGAAGAGAGAAGATGGAGAGAAAACATTATTCACTTGAACACAGCTTCATTTTCATTGATCCATTATTCATAGATATCACTTCAGAATGCCGCCAGAGATGTTACACTGGCCGTCATTAAAATGCATCAACATTAGTCAGTCATGTTATGGAGTGTGAGGGGTGGAATCCATGAATGTGTGTGAGGTGTGAAATGTGCAGCATGTGACAGTGGAATGGCAGCTTCAGCTCTAATAGAAGTATGATGAACAGCTGTTTTGTGCCATGCGTGTAACTTATGCATGTATGTATGTATGACTTTTCTGGGTGTTGGAAGTCGACTTTCACAGGTTAATGTGAAAATGACTGTGTGTGTATGTGCGTGTGTATATCTTAGACTTGTCATTTTCAAGTCACTTGTAAAAAGTCATTTCTACAGAGTAGCTCGTAATTAATCTCATATTTCTCCATTTTCCAATTTTTAATATATTTAATATCTTTAATGTCTTAATTCGATTTCATTTTAACCTAATATCTCTTGTATATTATTTTAATGTCATTACTGTTCAGCCTGTCTACCATTATATGAGTATTAGTATTATTTTCCAAACGTTGTTGAAGAAAAGTGCTATTGTGCTTATTTAAGGGCTATTATTAACGTTAACTGTTTATTTTAATTGTAATAAATGATTAATATTCTAAAGCATTTATCCATTAAAAACCTCCAACTCCTGGTTGAAGGCATGGTATTAGACTTTGGATTAATTGATAAAAATAATTAGCATAACAGATTAATTTAGTACAGATTATTTTGTAATTATTTATGTTGAAATGGAAAAAATTATACGGTATTTTTTCCATTTAAAATTTTTAGTAATTAAAAAATACTTTTAAAATATTGTGAAAATGTTTTTTGTCTGTTTATTTATTTTACAACCACAACTGTTCTATTTATAGGTAGTTAATATGAGGGTGGGTTGCATGTGTGTGTGTGTGGACATCTTCCTTTTTTTAACCCCATAACTTAAAAAAAAAAAACTTTTAAATTGTGTTTTAAAAAGTAACTGATAAATAAACTCAAAAAATGAAAATAATTGTGTCTGCACGTGTGTGTGTTTGCACATGCATGCTTGGCTGATGCTTGTGCACTGTGTGTATGCATATAGCAAGCGCGTTTAACCTGTGTCTAGAGTGTGTGTATGTGTGTGTGTATGTGTGTGTTGTGTGTGTGTGTGTGTGTGTGGTGTGTGTGTGTGTGTGTGCGTGATTCCCCTACATCTCCCAGACGCAGACAGGTTCCCAGGCTGTGTATGACGTCCTCCGCCAGGTCAGAGTGGTCTGAATCCCATACCAGGCCGATGGACACGATCTCCGGTGAGTTCATCAGCACCCGACGGATACGCAACACCTCCCCACAGTTACTCTGCAATGGAGGGAGGAGAGCGGGGGCGGGGGATCAAACAGGTNCAACACCTCCCCACAGTTACTCTGCAATGGAGGGAGGAGAGCGGGGGCGGGGGATCAAACAGGTATATTCATCCTGAGTGTAACAGTGGGTAACTTCCATTTGGCAGTGACACATATGCACGCACACAATATGTGTATGAGCATGCATGCAGACAGAAACTACAGCAGGAGAATGAGGGGCAGAGATAAAAGGCAGGAGGAAAGGAGAGATGACGAAAGGAGAGCGACAGAGAGAGAGAGAGAGAGAGAGAGAGAGAGAGAGAGAGAGAGCGACAGAAGAGGAGCAGGACAGAGAGACAACAACAGAGGAAGAGACACTGTGCTGAGTTGTGTTTGTCCCTTGGGCCTTCTGTTGAGTTCAGAACCATGTGTTCTGAATCCTTCCTTTGAGTCATGACCCACCACAGAGCAGGTACACACACACACACACACACACACACATGCATACACACAAAAAGCCTAAAACATTCTCACACACACACACACACACACACACACACACACACACACACGTGCACACACTGCTGGCAGAGTAGGCACGGAAACAGCCTGAGAACACCCTGGCAACCAGACACTTTGCCAAACACAACACACACACACACACTCTCTCACACATGCATGCGCAGAAACTCTCCCTTTGTGGGCGGCGGGCTGTCTTGCGTTGGCACCAGAGATGGCAGGAAGGTATTTTGCCAGGGTCTGCGTCTCAATTCCCTGAAAAGGACACAAACACAGCCAGGAAGCAGCAGCCAAACACCCAGCACACACGGGCTATCTGTTAGCGCAGGGTGTAGCTATGGGGCAAACAGCCTCATTTAGCTTCCTGCACTTAACAACATAATTCATCAAATGATCATACAAGCAGATTTGGTCATCAAGAACATTTTCTTCATAATAAAACATTAATCAGGTGCCTTCTCATCTCACAACTGCTATTTTATATGCAGATTTTCTTTCTTTTTTTGCTGTGGCTGTGCAGACCTTTCCAATACAGCATGAGTTATATAATAGCACCGCTGGTCAAAGGATAGGTTTGCAGAATGCTGATCGTGGCATTCTTCAGAGCAAAATGGAACAAGTTCAGAAAAATGTTTGTGCTTATGCTACACAACTAAAGAGACAATCTCATGTTTATCAGCGTAGCGATAGCTGAGGACGTGGGCATAGTGCAAGAAGTTAGATCAGGGAGGGAAAGTGACTAAGAAATAGAAATACTGCACTTTTTTTTATTCCATTACGTTTTTTATATGATGGTTGTAGTTGCTAGCTATTTTGCCTTGTCAGATTTTACACACATTGATCCACTTCTGCTCTCCATGCTGTAGTACCACTGTGCACACTGAGTGAAAATGAACCATTTTACTGCAATCTAAAAAAAAAGCCCACTCTGTTCTGAGCTGGGCCAGCTGTGCAAGGCCTTAGCTGGTAACACCCATGGACACTGACTAAACACTGACTAGTCTTGTCCTTCATGGGACAGGCAGGTAAATGCACATATATTACATGTTGATGTAAACATGTTAGGAAAGTAAAGGTCTAATCAAAAATAAAGCTTTCAGGGCAGTTCAAGATAGATGGGATTGTCTTAGTAGATGCAGTTTTGCAACTTTGAGAATGTTCAAGTCAAGAACTTGAATACATCTCCCATGACTGTGTAGGATGACACAATAAACCCACCACAGAGCTATACTTTGTGTTCTTAAAGGACCGGCCATTTTGTTTGTTTGAGTCTAATATATTCAATTTTCATACACGTAACATTACTGACAATCATTTCCCAAAGCATACTACTGGAACGGTGAGTTTAATTTTTTTTTCCTACCTTCAAGACCACCATTGGTTTCAGTTCATTCTGGTACACTATTAAAATCAACTTGTTGATACTTGAAACGTTCTTGGGATAGGTAATCCATCATCGCGAACAAGACGTATATTCTAGTTTTTTTCGAAGTTACGTAATTTTAGCATTTAAGTGCAAGAAAAAGCGCGGAGTGATCTGAAAATGCTTCCTAGTGGTGCATTCAAGTGCTGAGTGAAGAACTGACAACAGGAAGCATTTTCAGATCACTGTGCTTTTTAATTGCACTGAAATGCTACAAGTATGTAACCTTGAAAAAAAAAGCTGAATACACATCTTGTTCATGATGATGGATTACCTATCCCAAGAACGTTTCAAGTATCAACAAGTTGATTTTAATAGCGTACCAGAATGAACTGAAACCAACGGCAGTCTGGAAGGTAGGAAAAACATTTTTAATTTCCTGTTCCAGTAGCATGCTTTGGGAAATGATTGTCAGTAATGTTACATGTATTAAAATTGAATATATTAGGCTCAAACATGCAAAATGGGCGGTATGGTCCTTTCAGTTAGAATTAAGCTGAAAGCTGAGCAGATTTTACATGGAAAACGTAGTGTATGTGCATGAAGTACAGTGGTTCCTCTGCCATTTCTTCCTCTAGCACTAAGTAAACATCCCCACACACTGCTATCTTCAATCTAGCACCTACAATATCTTCCAGCAGCCTCACTCTCATCTAAATACCATCAGTTTGTGTGAGCAATGCCCTAGGTGGTATTAACAAAAGATCAGCTCTGAAGTGATGGAAGATAAACACAGGCAGGTTGTGTGTCTCCCACAGGACGGCAAAGACAAAGTTAGCATTACTTTGGATTGTGAATAACCTAAGGGCATGACAAGGTTACAGCGATGATGGTGGTAGTGATGAAGGTGGCGTTTGGTGGTTGGGGAGATTTGTGAAGAGAGGGGCAGCTGCTTGGTTGTACCCAGAGAGGAGGCTCTTTGTGTGGACACTCTGGCAGAGAGAGGTGGGTGTACGGAGCCAAGCTGGATCTATTCAGCAGCAGGACTTTCCCATGTGGCAGCACAACACACACACAAACACACACACACACACACACACGCCTGCAAAACAAAGGAATACATGTTCCTCTGTCCTCCATCCAGCCCTACCCTCCCCCTCTCTATCAATCCCTTTTTCTTTCTCTCACTCTCTCTTGAAGATGAAGCATATAATGTACTGGATTGCAGTAAAAGGAAAAATGAACGTCATAATGCATGTACATTTTGTGTGTGTGTGTGTGTGTGTGTGTGTGTGTGTGTGTGTGTGTGTGTGTGTGTATGCATGCATGTGTGTGAGACTCACAGGGCAGTTGCGCAGGTCTCCCATGTTGCTGGCGTTTCGGAGGAGCTCTCCAAACATGTCCGGTGTTGGTTTCTCTCTGCACTCCAGCATCCTCACTGCCTGGTTACTGCAGCATGACACACACACACACACACACACACACACACACACACACACACACACACACACGCACATAGAGTCAGTGATATTTCCCAGAAATAGGTCAAAAAGCTTGTACGAACATGAGGAACATTATAGTTGTCAAGCTCAAATGTAACCTTTGGACTCAAAAAATGTTCAGGAACTGAGAGCAATGAATGAACCAAATGTCTTGTAGTGCCTTGCTCAAAGACATGTAGATGTTTGTGGGCAGATTAACTGTTCAGACCTAAAACCTGTGACTTTCCACTGTCTATTTTCTCTAATCACATTGTCCTCCTGTCAGAGGTTTAAACACGCTGAAACGCAAAAAAAACAAACAAAACAAAAAAAAAAAAAAAAAAAAAACAGCATTTTTGACAGATGTTCAGCCAAAAAACATCACAGGAAATAAAGCATTTGTCTGCAAATTATGTATAGCCCTGCTTCAAATTATCTATAGCCCTGCTCAGACACCCATTCAAACACACACACACACACACACACACACACACAGACACCACTCACTGAGTCCCACAGTCCCCACATCTGCTTGATCTACTAAAAGGAAAACTGAGGAATACACAAATACAAAGAGGCGTTCCGCGCCCAAGGTTTGGAATATGGTTGTGTGATGGTTATGGTGTATATGGTTATGGAATACTGAGCAAATTTCCAAGTCCTCTCTGACTGAGCTTGACCTCTGACCTTCCTGAAGGCAGATGAGCTAAAAAACAATCACAACATCATTATAAAATCATTATTATTCTCGTTATAAATGGGAAACTTAAACCAAAAACAACATTAAATGTAATTCCCAAACATATAATCTGAAGTAATTTAAGAACTCATTCTGTTGTTAATGGTGCATCAGTATTGCTTGTCATAATTTCATCAAAGCCGCTGTGCTTGTGGTTATAATTATATTAAACAACTTATTAACAAAACTGCCTTTTGCAACAAACAAATCTCCTCCGGCAAGGCTTTAGGTGAGGATTATTTCATTCTGAGCTACTTTCATCCCTTTAAAGAACAAACTCAAGGACAAACTCAAACATCAGCTTTAATCTGTGAACCAAATGAATCTGTGTAAGCCCGTTTACAGCTCGCTGCCATGTATGGGATTACGTTTGCAGTGAATCAGCATTGTTTTTCCGTTGAACTACCTCTTTAAGAATAACGATTTTTAAAACCTTCCAAATCTCCCCCTCTTCTCAGCCTTTCCCTTCGCCTAAAATGAACTCTCCCTCTCAACCTCTTCTCTCCTCTCTTTCACCCTTCACCCTCACTCTCTCCTCTTCAGCGAGACTAAAAAAGCAGAAAAAAAAATTCAGAATTAGTCGGGGACACAGCTGTACCTCTGTGTGCTGAATCTGAACATATCTCTGGGTCACGTTGGCCTCTGATGATCTTACCCATGTTGACTTTTGCATATTTGGCCATCTCGACTGTAAACAGACTCTGAGACGGTAAAAATAGCTCAGCAGTGCTAACAGGCACAAAGCGAGAGCGGTGGCACCATTCTGCCCCACAACTACCTTGACATAATGTGTTTATTTGTACTTTTGCCACCATTCGTACCTCTATTTCCTCTGCTGCGTTCCATTTTCAAACAAGAAATGGAGTGATATATTCCTTTATTTCCTCTCATTCACAGTCTTTCCGACTCACCGTGCTACTTATAGATTTATGTCGCCCCCTGGGTGTCCTGAATCAAAGGGCTGATTGATTACTTCCCCTGCTCCTTATTTCATTGACTCGTGTGTTTTATGTAACAGCAATGAGGATGCACGCTTTTCTTTTTTTATTTTTTTTGCATGCACGCTTTTCTCACATGCATGCATATGAAGGTTAAAATTCACCTGCGTATGCATGTCCACGATGATATTTATGGAGATATTCTTCGCAAGCTCACCTTTTCTTGCATATGCATGAACACACATGTATGCGTGTGTGTCTGCACATGTGTCTGTATGTGTGTGTGACTGTGCTCGCGGTGCAGTGCTCAGCAGGGACTTGAGCAGAGAAGAGAACACGCTGTACCTTCCTTTACCGCCACCCAGCCCCAGCTCGCTGCCAGATTTACTGCAGTGTGTGTGTGTGTGTGTGTGTGTGTGTGTGTGTGAAGGTGTGTCTGGTCTTACCAGAGGGATGTGGTGGAGATGTAATGAACCATCTGAATGAAGGGCAGGGGGTCCGATGTGGCTCCACAGCTGTTGCACACACACTGCAAGCGCGCGCACACACACACACACACACAAACACACACAAAAACAGAAATGCACCCTCAGAACAGTGTGATTTGATAGTTTACATACATAAATACCGTTTTTTTTTTTGNGGGGGGGGGGGGAGGGGCTCCCACCTGTTCAAACAAAGTCATGGCAAACTTCTGGTGTGGTATACAGTGTTTAGCTGTGCAGATGTCTTCTCTGCTCTCTGTGCTGATGTGGAAGTGGATGCGCATCAGGAGATTTTCCTGAAAAGCAAGTAAATGGATGTCTATTAGTGTGTATGTATGTGTGTGTGTGTGTGTGTACATCAGAGAGAGAAAGAGAGAGGGGGAGTGAGGGTCAGAGAGAGAGAGATTGCAAGAGAGACCAAGGCTATAGGCTTACGTAAATAGCTGTGTGCTAAGTTTGCATGTGTGTGTGTGTGTGTGTTTTGTATGTGTGTGTGTATAAACATATGTACACAGAGGTGTGTGTGTGTGTGTGTGTGTGTGTGTGTGTGTGTGTGTGTGTTTGTGTGTTTGATCAGTCCTTTCTGTTGGTGCTCTCGTTAATCTGACTATGGGAGCAGCATCTATATTTCATAAGAAGCCAACAGATTCCCTGACTGAACACATTTTTTACCAATCGATCAGACAGCACCTCTTATACATAAAACACACACACACACACACGCACACACACACAGTGAAGGTATTTAAAGCTGAAAGAACGAAGTAGAGAAAGAGAGAAAGTGGAGAGAAAGCAAGAGGTCAAAAGTGAAGTAAAGAGTTAAAGGACAGAAAAGAGGAAGAGAATGTGTAAAATAATTAGGATAATAACTGTGACTATAACGCCAATTTTCCTTTTATTCTTCCTCTTGAGACACCAAAAGAAAAACACACCTACTCACCGCTATGCTGAGTGTTAACCACTTATTTCACCGAACAAAACTTGCTCATGAGAGCACTGAGACAGACAGGAAACGCTGAACAAAGAGCACGAGATGAATATTTTTAAAATGTGGAGATACAAACTACATATACAGTACAACAACGTGCATTTTAAAGTGCAACATAAATACAGAAGCATCATCCGTACTTGGATTGAATAACATGCAACAGCCCAAGTCTGCTGCAAAATAACCACCTAAACTCCTGTGAATCCACATATATCAAACCAGTTGGTCATTCTATTAAGCTTCCCAGTCGTCCAAAATAAGCTTAAGACAGGGAGTGTGTGTGAAAGCATGTGTGTGTGGCCGTATGGTGTCGCAGACTCACGAAGCACTCGGCAGCATCGTCCATGATGCCCAGTTGAAACCGTTGCTCATCTTGGAAAGTCTTGGCCAGAGCGCTCCGCAGTGCATCTGATGGCAGCACTCGCTCACTGCTGAACTGGAACTGAGCAAAGATACTCTGCAAACACACACACACACACACACACACACACACACACACACACACACACACCAAGAAATGTATTAAATAATTAATACCGCTATGATTTAATGTTTGTATATGCATGTATTTGTTTGTGTTTGTCTGTGTGTGTGTGTTTAGGTGTCTCAGACTGAAATATGACACTTCAAACACAGTTTTCCTGTAAAGCGATAACCTCTTCTATCAACTGACCCATAAAACAGAAACAATGGAACTAGCTGTCAACTTGTCAGGACCAAAGTGCTGCGCAGCAAAATCCAGACAGGAGCAGAATGGAACAGCGTGGCTGAGCTGGCCTCAATATCAACCATATCAATAATAAATAGCATTTGTAGAGCACTCTTCTCTGACAAAAATGGCTCTCAGAGTGCTTTGTAGGAGTAAAATAGAACCCATCGCACTGTTGCAGGGGGCAGAGAGAAAAGCTCGGCAGCACAAGAGTGTTTTCAGGGCGACTTCAACGCTTGAAGAGGTGGATCAGTCAGTCTGGAGAAAACAGCAGCATCACTTTTCTGCAGGCTGCATTCATATCTATACTGTGCAACACATGCAATATTTGGAGTAGGACTAGTAATCATAAGAGTACTTGTAGTAGCAGTAGTCATATTAGCAGAGGCACGAGCACATGGTAGTAGTAGTAATTAAAATAGTAGCTGTGGATGTTGGAGTTGTTATACTAATACTAGGAGTAGCAGAAGTAGTAGTAGTTAAGTATTAGTAGTAATAATGGCAGTAGTAGTACTAATAGCAGCAACAGTTGTGATAATAGCAATACCTCTAGTAGTAATGATAGCAAAGTAGTAGTAGTTGTGTTAATAGCAATGAAAAGTAGTGGTAGGACACTGTAATCCCTGATAAGTTCATTCAACTTAAAAAAAAAAGCAGGGTAACTCATTGCCCTAAAAAAGTTAAGTAATGCATTGTTTAACAAACAAAAAATATATGTTTGATGAGCCTAGCATTTTCAATAGAAAAGCCACAAATGTTCAGGTACAATGAACTAATTTCTTTGAGTTAAAACAGTGTACTAGTATTACAGTGTACTAGTACAAATGATAGTAATAGTAGTTGTGGATGTTGGAGTTGTTATACTAATAGGAGTAGCAGAAGTAGTAATAGTTCAGTATTAGTAGGAATAATGGCAGTAGTAGCACTAATAGCAGCAACAGTTGTAGTAATAGCAATACCTAGTAGTAATGATAGCAGAAGTAGTAGTTGTATTGACAGCAGTCAAAATATTGGTAGTAGCAGTCGTATAACACTGTATAACACTGATTATGAGCACATATACAGCCATTCATATCTACACTGTAAAACACATACAATATTTGTAATAGGAATAGTAACCCTAAGAGTACTTGTAGTAGCAATAGTAATATTAGCAGAAGTACTAGCACTGATGGTAGCAATAGTAGTAGTAATTAAAATAGAAGTTGTGGATGTTGGAGTTGTTATACTAATTGGAGTAACAGAAGTAGTAATAGTTCAGTATTAGTAGTAATAGTAGCAGTAGTAGTACTAATAGCAGCAACAGTTGTGGTAATAGCAATACCTCTGGTAGTAATGATAGCAAAGTAGTAGTAGTTGTGTTAATAGCAGTCAAAAATAGTGGTAGTAGCAGTAGTATAACACTGTGTAACACTGATTATGAACACATGTACAGCCATTCGTATCTATACTGTACAACACATGGAATATTTGTAAAGGGAGTAGTAATACTAACAGTACTAGTAGTAGTATAGTTGCTGAAGTACTAGTACTAATGGTAGTAGTAGCAGTTTCTGTAAAGTTTGGTTTTGTTGGCAGATTCAGAAGCCGCCACACACTTTCTTCAGGCTCACAAAGACGATCAATAAAATCACTGGCTGTAAAATTGTTTCACAAACTCAACATCTTTTACAACTTTTTTGAATCCGTAATGACTCAGACAAATATGAGCTTTGTCAGACTTTGGGATAACTTGTGTGGTGCATAAACTAGGGTGAACTTCAGGTGTGTAACATGGTTATGTAGCTGTGTAGTTTTATTTCCCCGTTATTTCTAAAATTCCAGGTAAGACAGTTCACTTTAGTCTGTGTGTGGGTGTGTGTGTCTGCAGATTGAAGGTTGGCAATGGGAAAGGTAATGCAGTCGTGCTGACAGGGAGCTGAGTGTGTGTGTGTGTGTGTGGCTATGCACAGAACTGCAGCATAAATTTAGCCCTCATAAATTTGCTTTATTGTAGTACGTCGGTGTNGTGTGTGTGTGTGTGTGTGTGTGTTATGGTGGCTGTGCTGACTGCAGCAATGCGCCAAGGAGAATGGAGGGGGAATATACCCTACAGAGAGAGGGAGAAGAGGAGGAGGAGGAGAGGAGGGGAGGGATGAGGCAGAGTGAGTAAGAGAGGGAGGTGTGTGTGTGTGTGTGTGTGTGTGTGGGTTGAGTGTATGTGTGTGTGTGTGTGTGTGTGAGAGCACAAGCATGCATAGGTGTAAGTGTGAGGATAGGCACAATCTACACCAACTACCACATTCATTCATCTTTCTCTTCCTCTCTCTCTCTCTCTTCTTCTCCTCTTCCCATTTTCTCCCCTTTGCTTCCTATTACTTGCAGTGTATGTGGATGTGTATTTGTAAGTATGTTTGTGTGTGTGTGTTGCTGGCTTTGCTGTTGAGGGAGATAAAGTGTTGCAGTGATTTCTTGAGGGATAGCCACAGGCAGACTGAACTTACTACAAAGGCAGGCATCTTTATCTGCTGAAGATAAATAAAAATTCCCAGTCTTCTTTATTTCACAAAAAAACAAAAAAAAAAAGAAAAAAAAATCCCACACAGGTGCCAGAATTCATTATTTATCTCTTTGCTTCTCTATCATGAAAATTTTCCATGCACAGTTTTGGTTTGTTTAATGTGCATTTTGCCTGGTTATTGAATTCTTTTTTTCTCCCGTGCCGCGGGGATTCATTAAACAAAGCTAAAACAGACGGCAAGAACAATCTGTTCATTTCTGACAAAGGGGAGAAAGTGACAGGATGGATAATGAAAACTGACAGGAAAATGGGAAAACATAACGCGATGACAATATCTTTGATTTAGGCTACTTCAAGCACGCCTTCAAGCCTGTGTAGCATACATACAACAAAGATTTGTCTGCGCCTCAAGATGCATGTGCAACCTCACGTGTGTGGCATACAAGTAAGATCTGTGTGCATGCGTGTGTGCGTATGTGTGTGTGTGTACGCATAGCATCCCAGCGTGGGCACTGCTAGCTCAGCGCTTTCAGTCAGCCAATTAATTACAGAGAAGAGCTGGAGACAGAACAGCGTGTAGAACACACACATCGACACCACTACACACCCCTTACACACTCACACGCAGGCACACACACACACACAGCACTCCACCACAGCACATTACACACAATATTTCCCTGCACTTAGATGTGTATCTGTCATCAGTGATGCAACAAATGGCTGAATCAGAGCTGCATAAAGTCTGTTCATTATCAGGGCTACATCAGGATACAGACTTCATCTTCTGTCTGGTTATGAAACAGAGACGGGAAGAACATTTACTCAAGTATTCTTCAATTTAGAGGTACTGGTACTTTTCTGGAGTATTTCCATTTTGTGAGATTTCATACTTTTACTCCATTTATGTAATCGCTGTATTAGTATTGATTTTACAAATCATTTACAGGAACATGAGAAAAGCTCATAAAGCAAACCAGCCAAAACCAGTCACACNCTAGCCAATTCTAGCTGCCATATTTGGGCCACAACCGGCTCACATTTTGTCCTCCTGTGCCAGAATACAGCTGAGTGCGCCAACGCTTTCTTATTTTTCTTCTGACTCTTCTCTCTTTGTGTCCTTCTTTCTTTTGTTTTTTCCCTTCTGTTGTCCTCTCCTTGTTCGGATGATCTGAAAAAAATCTCCAAAACAGGGAAACTAATCTATCATTCTTTACTTTAGATACCTGAGTACATCTTACTCCTAATACATATTCATTTTTGATTAAACATCTCGCCTGATTAGCTAAACCAGGTGTTTAGCCACTCAGGATAGAAAGAATAAGCTTAATTCAGATAATCAGGTGTGAGTAGAGCAGGGAGAGATAAGGGTCCCTGGAAGCAGGATTGAGAACCACTAGATTAAGTGCATCATTGTGGAGCTAAGAGCCTCTTGTTGAATCATGGCTCAGTTGTTGTATTATGCATCTTCTTCTATCGTTGCATCTCTTATCTTATTCTGTCTTGCATCCTCACCTAAGTCTCACCTGACCATTGGAAGAAAGGGGATCTCTCTTCAAATTGCCTTTCTTGAGGTTTTTTTTCATTTTCTTTCCTCACATAAAGGTTTTTAAGGGGTATTTCCTTGTCTATTAAAGAGCCTGGGCTGGGTCTGGAACTGTTGCCACATGGGTCTATAAAGCCCTTTGAGACATTACGTGTGATGCTGACTATACAAATAAATTTGACTTTGTTGAATGTTTTACGGAAGGATTTGAGAACTTCTGAGTACTCTGTGGAAAATCTCTGTCAGACAGCACATGATGCATTTTTACATTTCAAACAATGGCTTGTGTGTGAGGAATAAACACAGGAAGAAATGGGTCATTAGCATCAGCAAATATAACCATCATAGCTACAGAAATAAAGGGAAGAGAGCAGATGTAACAGTCCTGTTTGGTTGACAAATGATCTTTGGGAAGTGCAGAATAACACCACAGAAATGCTGCTTTGGAAACCTCAAACCACTAGAGTGCTTTTACCTTTAGAGCGCAGAAGACGCACGAGTCCTCCATGCACTTGTGTGTGGTCAGCTGTCGAAAGCTTCTGCGGAAGATGTCAAGATGCCACAGAACCTGGAAGACAAAATACACACACATGCACACGTTCACACAGGCACACACACAGAAAAGCGCATATTAAAATGGGATAATGGATTGAAGCCAATTTCCTTTCTGCTGCCTTTTGTTCCGGATGGATGAGTTTGGTAAAGTGTGTTTGACATAACATTGGTACTTTCCAGACTCTGTGTAAAGATATTAAAAATATAGACACAATTTTAACTGAGTTTTCTAGGATAATTTGTTTCATTGGGCCTCATGCAAGAACCACTCGTACAAACAGATTCATTCTTAAGTGGCTTGTACGAGTGATTTAGGAGAACTTGCCGCATTCACCAGTTTTCTTGTATTTTGAATTTTCTCTTAGGTACGAACAGAATTTAGGAGTGGTCCAGACCTGGTGTATAGTCATATGTATTTAGTCTGCTGTTATCCAAACCTACATTTTTCACTAAGCAGTGTTTGAAGTGGGCCGGTATGCACCGGAAAGCAGTACCGGGACCTCTGATTTTCATTTCAGAGTACCGGAACATTTTCCGGAGTACTGGAACCTCTCAGAAAGCTAATACACTCTACTGCAGAACAATGCAGAGGAAAACAATCAGAGAAATAATAGCAAAGTTTGTAGCTGGATGAATTAAATCGGGGGACTGCATATTGATTTATATACGTGTATATAGCGGTCGCCCCCCGCGACAGACCTGATCCATCTCATNCAGCTTTCCTGATATTTTGCAAAATCTCTTAATCTTTCAAAATCAAATATTCAAGTGATACATGCAAAATGGCTGGCATGGTCCTTTAAGGTGTTCTTTGCACAGCTGCTGCACTGCTCCTGGCTAACTGCATCTGCAAACACTTGCACGGTGCTGCTGCTCATCGAGCATTTCACAAGCTCTGCCTCCATCACTGCATCCACCTGTAGGCTCTGACTGGAAGTTCCCCAGGAAGTTTATCCTCCTCAGCTTAGTGTATGCTGCATGGAGGGACAAGTTCAAAGTCTCACACTCTGCTTTTATAAATCAATTCCACATGAGCTGGTTGACTGAAATCACTTGATCTGAATTTGGGTGAAACTGTCCTCTTCAAAGTTGGCTGAATAACAGCTGAATAAAAAAAAAATATAAAGCAAACTGCAAATTTAAAAAAAAAAGATATCGACTGCTAAAAATATCAACTCATCTCTCATCAACACTGAAGTTATATTTCCTTCCTTTTCTTGTTTCCTCTCCTTCTTTTGATGACATTTCAATGAGCATACTTTAAGGAACACATTTACATTATTTTCAGCAATGAGAGATACCCCCTTCTCTCTCTCTCTCTCTCTCTCTCTCTCTCTCTCACATACACACACACACAATTAGAGGAAAGAGCTCCTAGTACATTCATTCACTGTGCTGAAAGACAATATTGACACAACGCTATCCCTTAGGCGAAGAAGCTACTGAGATCAACTCACACACACACATACACACACACACACACACACAGAATGTACAGTATGTACAGTTATACAAGCACACTCACAACCACTCGTGTGCATGTATTGCACATGCCTGCAGACACCAATAACAGCTACACACACACAAGCACACAACATGCAAAAGCATTATGAATGTCAACCTTAGCAATACATTGTGCGCTGTGTTACAGGAGAGAGAGTGATAGGTGGAGGAAAGAGGGCAGGAGGATGACAGACTGCATGCTGACACCAGTATATGTTCTTTTCTCTCTCTCTTTCTCTCTCCCCTCGCTCTCTCGTTTAGTTAGTTGTGATGACTCTACTCCCTGCACAGCACTGCAGCAGCCACAAGGAGGGCACACTCTGTCTCTGCCCATCTCTTTATGTTTGCTCCCTCCTGTATCTCCCTCTCCTCCTCTAACTTCAGCCCTCCGTCTCTTTCTCTCTCCTTCTCCATGCTCATCTATCACTATGTATACTTTGTCTCTCTATCCCTCCCCTTTTATCTTCTCTCGTTTTCCCTCTGTCTCTCTTTGGATTGTGGTGAGATTGTGGATAGACTACTGGAGGAGAGTTGAGGGACACGAGGGCGTAAACGGGCTTACAGGTGGTCACGTGAAGTCAGATCCAGTAAAGAAACATAAAAAAAATCAGTCATCATCAGACCAGAAGCAGCTCTATAGAGCAAGAAAACTGACTAAGGTAACAAAGAAAATCTGGCAAGGAATGTGTGCAAACATGGCAAGCAGGTGATCAAGCCGGTAACTGAGTCATGTGACAGAGGGGAACAGGGAAATCTGGGGCGGCAGCTAGTGGGCAGGTGAGGAACTGCAGGTCTGAAATGACAAGATGTTCGTGTCCATGTTGTTACCCAATCTGTTGTTGTCCTACCCGATTTGTCGTACGCATGCACAGATTTCGACCGGAACATCCGGTCTTTCAGCGTTGCAATTTATGTTTCTGTACAGTCAAATAAAGTTCGGGGAAAAAAGAAAAGGGTTTCCGTCAGGTCCAAATTAAAATAATATTAATTAAAATAAAAGGTTTCTGTCTAAATTCTGTCTTTCTGTCTAAATTTTATATACGTTGCTTTTGAAGTTAATAAACTGCTACTACTAATAGTAATAATAATTCCTACCTGAAGATATTATTCTGATTCATCAAAATTCTTACTGTTTTTTATTGATTTTTGTAGTGGATCACTGGATTCTGGATATTGCAAAACCAATTCTAAAAAAAATGAACAAGTTTTTATCAATTTGTATTTATTACAACTGTATTTATTAAAATAATCAAGAGGCTTCAGTGTCAAGGATCATTTGCAGTCAGTTTGTCAAAATGTATTTTCTATTTAAGCAGGATTTGTTCAGTTGTAACCACAATGTGTTTTGGTAAATGTAAATATGAAAACAATAAAATGTATTTCAAATACAGAAGCGGCAGAAGTTTAAAAAATGTTACATTTATAAAGCAAATAAATATAAAACATAATTAATTGCTCAAATTATACGTTAAATCTGACTCAATCTCCTCTTTTAAGAATGAATCCCACAAATGACGGGAAAAAAGCAATGTACTACTTTCCGGAAGTTGACCAAAAAGCTCAAATGTATGTTGTAAAAAGGAAAATGACAGCCACATGTGGACGTGTTTCTCAATGCGATGCGATGAGCATGCATACAACAAATCGGGTAGCCACAGACCATACACAGGCTAAATAAAGGGAATAGCTGATGCAGATGAAGAGGATAGACCAGATGAAACCATCACATATTCAATTAGCCCAAACCATATCATCTGATTGTTACAAATATCAAATCATTAATCATATTTAATGAAGACAAAGAGGCGATCTTGCATGCTGCTGTTACTAGTTGTGTTGATTGATTTCGCAGCTCCTCCTGTTATGTTTTTTATTGACATGTATGTGATGGCATCTCTCCCTGTGTAACATGTCTCCCATATCTCCTAGGAATGTGTGTGTTGGGTTTTGTAGCCGTGGGAGGGGTTTTCTGCACTCCCTGCTCAAACCTGCGCTGCCTCTTGGATTCACTGGGGAGCACCCTTGTGAGCACAGCCTATTCTGCCAAATAAAAGTGTATTTATGGTTCTGTATCCTCTAATGTAAGTGTCTGTGACAGAAATGTTAATGCAGACCATCAGCAGGAATGCTAAAGGCCAGAAATTCAGAGTTTTCTTGGCGTTCATTGAGCTGCAGTGGCATCTACAGCTAAAATCATGCAAATATGGTAAAAATGATCTGCCTGCCATCCAAAAAACATAAGCAATTATGACACTGTAATTATTAAAGTAAAATAAATTGCACCGTATATTCATACTGAGCAGCGCAACTGAATTTTGCTTTTTTTTTTTTTTACTCAGTCAAATAACCCACATTCACTTTTATGTCTTACACCTTCCAGATTCAAGGTTTTTTTGTTTTAATTAACACTAAATTTGTTCAGCAGACAGGAAATTGATAATTTCAAAGACAAATAACAGTTAAACCAGAGAGTGCAAATGCAAAGACATGTCAGACAAATTATCACAAGAATATCCTGAAGTTTTAAAGATCATAAAAAGTGCTTGTGTTTATGCCCACAGTAACATAAAGTGCAAAGAACGGAGCTTAGATTCAAGGCTATCCTTGTTGAACATCTGCAGTTTAGGATCCTTTAGTACATTGCTTGTGCTTTATAGCCTGCACACTTTATAACTAAAGGGGGACATATTATGCTTTTGGTTATTTTCCCTCATTTTTATAGCATAATATAGTAAGAAGTAAGTGAAGGCACTAATCCTTCTGTTCATTCATCTCTGACTGACAAAGCCATCTGGATGAATGGCAAAATGTTTCAGAATTAAAAACCTGAATCGACCTGACTCAGTTTTCATACAATATTCAATTTGATTAGTTCTTTACTTCTGCAGCATGTTTACATCAGCAAGTATCACATCTGCATTTACCCTCCTACACCTGGTTAGCCACACCCACCAAGTACGAGGCTAGGTAGCAAGTAGCATCCATGTTTCACGCTCCATGGGTGTTTTCCAGCTCAGGCCTAACACAGCCAGAATGGTATTTTCAGGGGGAGGGGGCCATAAGGAGGCCCCCTCCCCCTGAATCTATAACACTGCAGAAAATGTAATCTATAACACTGCAGAAAATGTAATCTATAACACTGCAGAAAATGTATGAAAGCATATGTGTTAGATTTCTCTTATGCGCTGCTTTGCTTCTTCCTTCTCTAATTTGGAGATGACTGTCTCGCCGCGTGATGTCTGTGATTATGAACACACACACACACTGCTGCCTGATGAACCCATGTGTTTCTGCTTCATCAGTAGCAGCCATACCTCCTTTAGCTATTTTATTTTGGCTTTTGTTTACTCAGTGAAAATTTGCTGAGTGCACAATACCTAACAGCACCTCACTTCATACTCATTAAATTACACTCATCCACCCACGAAAATCACACATGATGCTGTCTGTCACTCCGGCAGCTCCACTGCAACAACTTGGTGTTAATGTGCCTTGCCCAGGGGTACTTAGGTGGGAGGCAAAAGGACAGAGAGGACCTCACACACGACCAATACACTTGTAATAGAGCACAATGCAGCAAACATTGCATAGCCTCCTGACAAACTGCTAACAGAGCGAGTCTGCATTCTTCAACTTAGACCTGCTACCAGTGCACTGTGCCAACACACACACACACACACACACACACACACACACACACACACACTTGCAAAACTTATTAGATAAGCATGTGAATGACTGCACAAACACTGAAACAGCATCTCATTAATTTAATTTTCCTTCAGTTTAAGCTCACTCTTTCTTGCTAAACACCCTCTCTTCTGTGTGACTGCATGTGTGTGCGTATGTGTTTATTTGTGTACCTTTGTGTATGTGTGTGTGTGTGTGTGCATGTGTGTGTCCTTGAAGTGGCCCACTTCTCTCCCCGATGAAGCGCCTTTGTTGAGACATTTTCTTCATTTCACAAACTTCTTGCCCTTCACTCGCTCTTCCTTTCTCTCCGTCTTTCCCTCGATCTCTCTCTTGCTCTCACACTCAACACAAACACTCCTTTTTGCCCTCTTTTCTCTTACCTTATTTGTCTCCTTAATTCCAGTGTCCTTTTATTCTTCTCCTGCCTTTTTTTCCACACTCTACACTTCTCATCCCTCTTTCTTTTCTTCTCCTCCCTCAGCAACTTTCTTCACTTTCATCTATCCTTTTGCTCTCAACTCTGCCTCAGCCTCTGCCCTCGTCGTCCTCTCTCTCTTTGGCTCGCTCCAATCACTCTCTCTCTCTCTCTCTTTTACCTTTTGCTCTTTTTTCAAGCCACTAGTTGGAAGTNTCCAATCACTCTCTCTCTCTCTCTCTTTTACCTTTTGCTCTTTTTTCAAGCCACTAGTTGGAAGTTGCGTGAGAGAGCAAGATTTCAGCGTAGCATCTCCACTCAGTCTGGATGTACACACTAAGGCCAGACTGGCAGCACCAACAACACCCACTGAAACACGCAAACACCCATTAACATGTCACTAATCTCATCTCCATTGCACTCAAACATTTATTTACAGCAGTGTGTGTCTGGGGATGAAGCATGTCAAAAGTGGAAGCTCAGTAGGTTTAAATTCTATCTTTAAACATATTTCAGTCTTTTAGATTTCATTCATCTTAGGATGCAACACCTACTTGTCTAAATGTTAAGAAGTTTTTATGTTTTATCACAAAACTGCTCCAGGAAGTAGCCTGGCGTAAAGCTGGTTTTATGCTTGACACATCCATGAGGGCACACGGGTCCACTCGAACAAAATAACATCACATGGAAAGATGCCCCTTCGCACAATGCTTTTCCGCCAGTCCATGCACAACACATGTAAAAAGTCACACACTGTAAAAAGTCCTTCAGTGTGTTAGTCCATACTACATAAATTTAAAATGTATGATTCATTCAAAAAAACATAATTTTCCTTTTCAGCTGGATTTATTTATATCACATCTAAGTAAAAACTGTCAGCATTCTTAAAACTAATTTCTTTTTTGCAATGAAAACATATTTTTAAAGCTTTTCACAACAATGTGAAAAATTGAGTTAATGGAATTCAATTAAAGTTCTTAAATCTAAGTTTTTGTCATGACTCCACCCACTTGCATCTGCACACCTTGGAGCAGCACATATCTCAGAATCTCTTCTTAAGACAAGAACTCATTTTCAGTTTTGTACTGAACTTTTAGCCAAACATTCAGTACAAAACTGAACAAAATACTCTGATGTATGATATTAAATGCAAGCAAATTGGTTGTTATTTTGGAGGGGACAGCAGGGTTGTTTGTTGTGGAGCCTCAGAGCAGAAAGTTTATATTTGATGTATTTAACATGGACTGTTTGTTGGCATGTTTATATTTGTGGAGTAATACCAGAATACAGATAAAGATTTATAAAACTGGCAAAAGTGCTAATGTAGCATGACTGTACTTCCTGTAATGGGGCAGCGGTGGCCTAACGGTCAGAGAAGCGAGCTTGTAACCTAAGGTTGCCAGTTCAATCTTTGGACTGGCAGGAGAAATCAGAGCTGGGGAAGTGAATGAATTTGACTCAAACACACAAAACAAGAGTTTGTCAAATTTAAAAAAAAAAATTTGTATGAGTTCATGGAACTCAGTTTCGTATTGTTTCTTTCTTAAATTTTAATCAAGTTTAATGTAGGTCACATGTTGACAACTATCAAGTCTGCTCAACTCAATTTCTTGGCAGTTTCCACATAGGCTGTACTTAATTTTACATCTTAAAATCAAATATATATTATTGAGTTTGTCCTACTCAAAAATACCAGTATTTCACCCAACTTATAAAAAAAATGATTGGAAATTGTTGCCTCATTTTTTTAAGTTAAACCAAAGAAAGGCTTTTAACAGTGCAGATTTTATAACTCCAGACGGATGACAGTGACTATAATAGTAGTGTATGTGCTGTAGGAGTGCGTTTTTGATACACCACCTCCTAGAGTTTGGGATAATATCAGTTTGCTGCAAGGAGAAGATCATACATAAAAGCTCCATGCATCTATTCCATGCAAACAATTCTAATAATTAACGCTCCACTGGTATGTTTTAGGAAATGGTTGGTAGTAATATAACATGTATGTGGATTGGGCTCAAACATGCAAAAGAGAGGGAGTAGGAGAGGAGAGGAGAGGAGAGGAGAGGAGAGGAGATGGCAGTAGCAGATCAAGGATGCAGAGCTCTAACATGCAAGTTGGGCTCAAACAAAATGCAGAACCATCGGTATGGTCCTTAAAAAGACAAAAATGTAAAGATGATTACATGGGAGTCACAACCTGGGTATACAGAATGTGTGCTTTTAAAGTTGCAAAATTCATAGAACAGGCGTCCACTCATTTCTGCTGTCCAGCAGGACATGGTGTCCGTGACGGGCCATGACAATAAACTTAGCTGAGTTATCTCCGAATCCTGTCTACTCATTATGAACAGCAGAACATTTTCATCTGTATTCTATTTTATTTATAGCATAGAAGGGTGTATATGTATGTGTGCATGCGTATTCGTGTGTTGACCTGTGCATATTCTTGTCCATCTAAGTGTGTGTGTGTGTGTGTGTGTGTGTGTGTGTGTGTGTGTGTCCGCCTGACTGACCTGCAGGGCGCTGTTCAGGAAGCAGCTGTTCTGTCCCGGCTCATTGCTCAGGCCTTTGCTGGGTGCGATGGAGGTCATGGTTCTCGGGGTCACCAGCCCCTGCACCCCGCCTACTGCTCCACCACCTGATGCAAAGTAGTTCCTCTTCCACGACATCACTACCTGGATGCCCCTGTTTCCACAGTGAGGTGGTGGGGAAGGGGCGGGGCAGCAGACCAAGCGACAGCCTTTATGTCACTCCCATGAGAGAGAAAGAGGGAGAATGAGAAGGAGGAGGAGTTGATGGAGGGAGGGGGAGAGGACAGAGGGAGGTGGCTGTGGCAGATCAAGGGNAAGGAGGAGGAGTTGATGGAGGGAGGGGGAGAGGACAGAGGGAGGTGGCTGTGGCAGATCAAGGGGACGCAGAGTGTCTTGGATGGGAATTGGGCACCCATACACTCCTCCCCCTCTTTAGGCCTTTTTACTTCAGAATCTGTCCACTTGGGTGAGCCAGCAGTTGGGCTTTCGTTTTAGTCTCTTTTAGCTCCTTGGATCTAGCAGAATACGTGTGAGGACATGAGAGTGCGTCCAAAGCGTCCTTTGGCAGATTCTGTCAGATGAACGTCGATTAGCTAGTCCTGCTGCTCCCATGTGGAGACGCCTTCAGCTCTCTCTCCTCCTTTCTCACCTTACCTGCACGACACAAAGACCAAGCTGTGAAGATTCCACTCACACAACATCAAGCAAGATCTACTTTCAGCAGATGAACCAACAGCCTCAACAGTGGCATTAAATATTCTGGGACTACTTTGTAAAATGTACTTTAAATAGTTTGAAAATTAAAAACTACTGGCTTTATTAGTGTTAACAAATCATTTATTGATGCTTTATGGATATCACCTTATAATAAGCCATTATGGTTGAAGGTAAATGTTAGTAGCTTGTTGATAAAGCTTAACGGGTTCTGCTAGAGGAGGATTAACACCAAATAAGTAGATACTTTTAAGTATAAGTTACTTATAAGTAGTTACATAGTCACTGTAGTTACTGGAGGTTTAACATCCTTCTGTTCATTCATTTCTTACTGACGAAGCCATTTGGATGAATGGTGAAAAGTTTCAGGATTAAAAACTTGAATCCAGTTGACTTGACTCAGTTTTCATATAGTATACCAGATAAATAGATTTTTCACAACCAAAACTTGTTTCTGTTAATGGTGTATTGCTGCTCTGCAAAGCATTAATACATGATTTCTTAACTGTCAATAAATCCATAAATTACAGTCTAAAATTAATTTATAAAGAATGCTTTGGGAATACACTGTCTTCAGGATTAAAGAAAACTACCATTAAATGTTTCATTTAGGCTGCTTAGTATCAGTAAAGCCTCACGTGAACAGTGTGGTTGTAGTAACATTACATCAGTGATATGACACAGGAAACTCACAATTCTGTCATTTTATAATCGGTACTTAGGGACATTATCTGGAGCTTATGCTGGTTCAAGTATCACTGTGAACAGCTTTCCAACGCATGTGGGCTTGAGTGTCGTGTGTGTGTGTGTGTGTGTACTTGTGTGTTATTGTTTTTATAAACAAGTTGCATAACAGCACAAGGCTGTAGCTAGCCGATCCGCAGTGCCCCCCTCCCTTCCTCCCTTCTTCCCTCCCCCATTTAGCTTCCCCACTTTTGGCGACGCTCCATCGCTTGGTTGCTGGGTTGCATTGCCACAGAGCCCCCTTGGCAAAAGGCCAGAGGGCACAGGGATGCTGCGGTGAACAGGCAGCATGGGCCGTCGCTATGGCAATGGCTTGGGGGTGACAGGGTGGTGCAATGAGGGGGATAGATGGAGGTGTGTGTGTGTGTGTGTGTGTGTGNGGGCATCATGACAAGGCTGGCACACAAAATGCGTTAGAGTGAATATAGAAGGAAACACTGAGGATGTCAGTTTGATTTCCCATACGTCCTGATGCATATATTCATTTGCTGCAATAATATGTTATGTAAAATATATGAAGCAAATCAATATTTAATGTGCATTAAGATGTTTAATTGCACAAAGCAACAGAGAGAGAGAGAGAGAGAGAGAGAGAGAGAGAGAGAGAGAGAGAGAGAGAGACAGAAAAGAGGCTATGTTGCAGTCATTTAGTCACCTCAATTACATAACAACCCTTTTGCCCCATGGTTGCCATGGGGACAGAGGATGGTAAATCATCCTTCAATCACCAGCCACTTCATAACCTTCATAACCTTATGACCCTGTAACATTATCTATCTATCTATCTATCTATCTATCTATCTATCTATCTATCTATCTGNCACACACACACACACACACACACACACACACACACACACACACATAAATCTACTTGAAAAAGCACATAAAGCACATTCATGCATAAACAAAAAAAATCCAAATTGCCATAGGATTTCTAAAAAGATTTTGCCGGCATGTCCCTGTGCCATTTTTCCTCTGCAGAACAGCATGCTTAGCTTCTGTCTGAGCATACAGTGTGTGAATGAATGTGTGTGTGTGTGTGAGTGTGTGTGTGTGTGTGTATCTGTGTGTGTGTGTGTGGATGCATGTGTGTGCATGTTGCCTCCCGCTGAGTCTCTATGGAGTGTGTGATCACACATCCTCTTTCTGACTGCACCCTACAGCCGCACACAACCACGATCACATTGGAACTGGCACACTGTGTGTGTGTGTGTGTGTGTGTGTGTGTGTGTGTGCGCGCGTGTGTTCATGTGGTTGCATGAATACATGTGTGTGTGCGCCCCCACATCTTTGGCTAGTTACCATGGAAATAGGCCAAGCAGCAAGCTCCCGGGGAAAAAAAGCTGAACCATGTGTTTAAAACTGAGAGTCACACTCTGCTGCACTGCTTGAGAAAGTATTCACACACACACACACACACACATGCAGGGCTGTGATGATGATGTGTATTGATGGTGGAGAGTTCCTGGTAGCCAAAGTGAGTCAAGGCACTAGTCAGTCAAGCTCCCTGACTCTGTGCTGGCAGGCTTAAGAAAGGAAGAACTTGAGGCCACGGCCCAGACGGCTTCCTCGCAGCTACCGCACACGGACGCCATTTTCCACATGAGAAATCAAGGCTGAAGCCACTGATATATCAGACCCTGACATCTTGCACTGCTACCATTGTGATGATTAATTTTTTTTCAATTAATTGCTTAGTCTAAAAAAATGTCCAAAATAGCAAAAAAGTGTGATGTCAAAGTAGTCCTTCATGTGATGTCAAAGTAGTGCCATCAAACTGCTGGTTTAAAAAAAAAAAAAAAAAANTTAAAAAAAAAAAAAAAAACTCAAGCTACAGTGATATAAAATTTTTTAAAAAAGCAGCAAAGTATCTGACCAAGTGTGTGTGTGTGTGACAGTGTGTGACAGCAGATAATCACTTGTGGATTGACAGAAGCCGGCGAGGGCCCAGCTAGGAAGTTTGAGGATGAACAGCTGTTAGTAATGACAGTTACTATCCTGTAAATACTGCTCAGAGGTGAAAAGTAACTAAATACATTCATTCAAGTAATATAATTTAAGTACTTCTTAGTCCCCTTCTTCTTCTCTCTCTCTCTCTCTCTCTCTCTCTCTCTCTCTCTCTCTCTCTCTCCAGATTAGATCAGACTTTTATCTTTCCTTTCCTCCCCTCGCTCCCTTCCTTTTCTGACTGTTCCCCTCTCCTTCACTATCACTCCACCCTTCTCTTTTTCAAACTCTTCTCACTATCCTGATCAAACGACGCGGGGAAACTTCAGAGGTTTTCTGCGAACAGAATCATGCCATGCGTTTGATTTGTGACGCGCCATGACGTGTCTTTCTGATCCGCATCTCTCTGATTAATGTCAACATCTTGGGCAACATTCTTCCACATCTCTCCATCGCTCTGTCGCTCCATGAGATCAGTGTTTGAGAGGAATGGCATGACGTATCACACAAGGATAAAGCATGTGTTTCTCTTACTTATTTTTCAGATAGTTTATTCTCGCTTCTTCTGCCTTTCTGCTCAGAACATAATGAGATCTAGCATCTAAAGTATCATCTATATCAGGGTTCCCCAACTAGTTTTCCCCAAGGGCCAAATTATGTCAAGCATGCCAAGCCACCATTACCACTAACACCCCCCCCCTCCCGACCAACATTTATTTTTAAATGTAACCCTTTACAACCGGAGCGGCCCAGCACCAGGCCCAGCACTTCCGTTGTAGCGTTTGCGGTGTTTTATAATCACCATTTCTTAATAAAATGGAGATATATGAATATCTACAGAAAGCTTAAGATTCTCCCAAACAAAATGAGCCCAAGCATGACATTTTATGACCACGCAATCCTGAGATAAAAGTAACTAAAACACAAGATAGCCTCCGAACTAAAACCTAGCTTCGTCACTTCTCGATGATGTAATTTCTGAGGGCAGTATAAACTATAAAATCCCTTTCTATGATTCGATAGTAGACTAGCAGAGGATTTGATTGATGGGTCAGTGGTCCAATCAGCTTTTAGATAGAAATAGCAATAGGGATGCGTTCCCTGTGCATAATATGTGTGTAATATTCCACTGACAGACCATGTGCTTGTCCCTATGTAGCGTTCACAATGTTTTATAATCACCATTTCTCAATAAAATGGAGATATACAAATATCTATGGAAAGCTTAGCTTCTCCTGAACAAAATGAGCCCAAGCATGACATTTTATGAGTACGCAATCATGAGATAAGTGCAACTAAAATATGAGATTTTTTATTTTTCTATTTTTATTTTTTTGGAGAAGTCATCTGAGGATCTGATAGATAGAACCTGCAGGCTGCATTTGGCCTGCAGGCCACCAGTTGAGGATCCCTGATCTCAAAGAAATGTGGTATATTTTGTTTTGATCTTCAGATTTGTGAAATATCAAATCCAAAGAACTACTGATTAGTTACAGAATGTCTATTTTTATAGTGTTTACCGATGCTGATTTATTCTCCATTCATATTTATTGCTGTCAGGCGATAGGAAACACATTCTGAAACAGAAAACTTGCCTCACAGTAGGATGGAAATAAAGCTTGTACCGCTTGTTTTGGACTGAATTTGCTCTCTCACGCTGTCACTGCTTCTCTTTCTCTTTGCTGTGGATTAGTGTGGGTTGGTGACAGCGACACCAGTGTCAAGCAAGCTGAACAAAGAGCTGATACTGTCCCCAAGGACAATAGCCTCTCTGTCTCTCTCTGTTCCTCTGTTCTCCTGTCTCCGTCACTCTAAAACAAACATAAAGGAGAGAAATATATTTCCATATCCCTGTATAACAAAGACGTCTTGATCTCTTTTCACACTGTTCCTGACTCCTTCTCTGTCTCTCTCTCTCTCTCTCTCTTTCTCTCTCTCTCTCTCTCTCTCTCTCTCTCNTCTCTCTCTCTCTCTCGCTCCTTCTCACCCTCCCATTCAGTTCATTCCTGCTCTGTCTCTCACTTTCTTCCACTGACCTCTATTTTCCATTCTCATTCACTCTCTCATTTCTTCCCCATTCATCTCTGTCTCTTTGCTTTCTGTTTCCGAAAAACTTCACTTACATGTGTGTGCTCACTCACGCACACACACACACACACACACACACACACACACACACACACACAGTGGGTTCCCTGTAACTGGGTTATGTGTAACTTCAAATAGCCCTAGTTGACAATAGGGAGAGCCCAGAGTTCATCCTGCCCTCTGTGCTTTTCTCTTTTCCTCTCTTTCCCACTTATATTCTGAAGAGTTATGTGTGTATGTGTGTGCATGTGCACATGCATGTTGAACATTTAGACGTGGCACGTGGACCTGCATGTGTGAGCCTGTGATTGCTACTGAAATTTTCTTTTGTTGCAACCTTCAAGGTCATTTTCGCCCACTGTGTAACAAAAAGTGCACAAGTGAGAACACACACACACACACACATACACACAGAGCAGGGGGGGGGGGCTTGCTATAACCTAGATGCAAGCCATTATCATCGTGGCACACATGTACATGCAATCCTATTAGTCAAATACATACAGGAGCATATATTTGATTAATATTTAGACTGTTATGTAACCATCCTTGTTTAGGATGCATGTAGGGAATCATGTGAGCATTTTACAAATTTGGCAGAAAAAAGATGAGAAATATAGGGTTGGGGGGGGGGGCTTAAAGAGAGGAGAGGAGAGGAGAGGAGAGGAGAGGAGAGGAATAAACGGGAGCAAGAAACTATGAGTTTGGGGGAAAAGCTGGTAAAGGTCAGAGAAGACATTCACATGAGTCTTTCCTTTCCTCCTTCTTCATCTTCTATGATGCTTTAAGCTGCTTTTCCTCATCTCATACTCTTATAATTCTTGTCATATGAACTCCACGTGGCAGGAACACTTTAATCTGACTGAAATATCACCAATACACCCATGCCCTCACACACACACACACACACACACACACACACAATCAAGTAGGAGTTTTTTTTTAACAAATTAAATAGAAACAAAAACAACACATGCTCACAACACACGCTGGCTGATTGAGTTGCTTTGAGGATCTTGCATGTTCTATTCTGTAAACTTTATCCAAACCCGAGCATACAGATCTAAACTTTCCACACTGAGTGGTTAAAAACATGAGTGATTCTCTGTTTTAGAGCAACTTCTCACGGCTGAGGCCAATTCAGATCTTCAGCTTGGAGATTTTCATCCTCAGAACTGAGGTTAATATGCATATTAACCAGTGATCCACCAGTTAACATGGCAGCACAATCATCACATAAGTCATCCTGAGGCATTTGTGGCGGTGGAGACACCTTCCAGTAAAATCGCTCTGAGGAAGAGTGAAGCCAAACTTTTCTGGCTCTGAGTCCTCTGGCTATGGATAAACTACTTTGTAAATAAAGGTAATGGAGTGTAGTGAGTTTACCTTCCACTACATCCTTTACTCCAAGGAACAAGGGGAACATTAGATTCTACAGCCTGAGAAAAAAAGAATTGCAGTAACAAAGCAAAAGTGAAAGGGAACTGTTTTTTCTAAAAAAAAAAAAAAAAAANTAAAAAAAAAAAAAAAAAATGTAAGGGCTTTGAACTGGTGAGGTTTCCAATCTAGGACAGGGCGGATATTGGCCATTCCCAATTCCCAATCTGGGAATCTGGATCTACAAAGATGTCACAAAATAAATCTGAGGAGTTGTAAGATAAAACAACTAATTGACAACAACTGCTTGATAAAATAATATGATTGAAAACATAATTGTACTACACAAAATTACATTTTGTTTTCTTTACTTTTTTCTTATGAAATACTGGATAGTTGTTTGTTTTTTAACTTATCTGGCCACTAATCAGGCATTCTGAGAAAGGAAAACCAAACCACCCTTAGGTCATAAGTAGGCTTCATTAGGGATCACAAGACAAAAAGTTTGGAAAACAGTGCCACAGACAGAGAGAAGAACACACACACACACACACACGCGCGCGCGAAAATAACGCAGAGAGATCTGAAAACTTAATCTACAAAAACTTAAACTGATGACATCTCCAAGTTAAATGTCATGGCAACATTTCAGCTCAGCAGGTAGGAGGTTGAAGGTGTGCTGCCACTTTGTGTGTGTGTGTGTGTGAGAGAGAGAGAGAGAGAGAGAGAGAGAGAGAGAGAGAGAGAGTGAGAAAGTATGTAAGAGAAAGAGATAAAGAGTGTGTGTATGTGTGTGTGTGTGTGTGTGTGTGTGTGAGAGAGAGAGAGAGAGAGAGAGAGAGAGAGAGAGAGAGAGAATGTGTATGTGTCCTTGATGATGATGACCCTTTTTTTGTATGTTCACGTGTGTGTGTGCGTGAGTGTATGCATGTGCGCGCCAGGCAGCAGAGGGCTGTTGTGTCACCGCTGGTGGCGGTGATGTGTCTCGGTCTCGGCAGGGGCCAAACTCATCTATCACACGAATCTAAACCGCAACGTTAAATCAATAAAGGCCCCCGGGAGCGATGAAAGCGGAGCGAGAATCCGCCTCGGTAAAAGGCTGCGGTCTATCGGCCATTCATCAACAAGTCCACACAGTTCACCAAAACACCGCGCCGCGCCGCGCCGCACAAACCACGCAGCGGGAACCACGTGAACGGTAACAGTAAATGTACCTGACAGTGAACGATAAAACACATCTGAATACTTCAACTACAAACTAAACCTGATAGGACAGATGCAAACAAGAGGAACTTGCGGGGAAAGATGCTGCTTAACGCTGGAGCGGCGACTAGCGAGCGGCAGAGGGAGCAGGGGGGTGTGTGCTGCGTATACAGCATTTACCGGAGCCAGAAAAAATAATATTCTGATAAGATTAAAAGCAACACACACACAAAGAGAAAGCACGTACAGCAGCAGATACGAGCCGCACCATGCTGCTGATGATAATCATTATGATGATGATGATGATGATGATGATGATGATGATGATGAGGGGCCAACCTCCGAGAAGAACCTCTGAAGACTACACATCTGGCCGCGTCGCTACATACTGACTGATACACACCCATTGATACACACGCCTTCTGATACTGAAGGTGCAGCCACATGTGTGGCCCCAGAACCCCTGTGATGGAACTCCCACCGTACGTCCGGTTACTCACTGTAAGTGCCGTTGCCGCCTGTCTCCGTCCGGTAGCCTGTCCTGGAGTGTGATTAAAGGCAAAGAGGGCGAGCCGTGAGCGCATCCAGCCTCCACCAGCGCCATCCAGCGCTGCGGTCGCGGCACGCCGCTCTCGCGATACCATGCCATTTTCCAGCTTCGTTTAGGTATGTGACGTAGCGTTTTATGGAAAGTTTGTTCAGCCCGATGCCGCCGCCTGCTGGACGAAAGGTGAAAGAGCGCAAGAGTAGTGATGATGTCATCCCGTCTCTGACTGACCTCACCTGTTTCTGCAATGTATATTTTCTAACTGTCTGTAAAAAAAAAAATCTAAAACAAAAAAATACTAAATTATACATTACTGTATATTTTATTTCTATGCTTTTAACCTGAACTAAATACTTACAGAGCAGAGGTCATGGACAGAGTTTGAGACAGACTGACAAAAAAATGAATAACTAAAAAGGTTTATTTGCAATAAAAACTTAAATTTACATATTTTCTTATGCAGATGTCACTTGTTTTTGTAACTGATAATGGTTTTTCTGCCTTAAAAAAAGACAGAGAGTTGTGATCTTAGTGGAACTATCTGTTACATTTAGGCTAAATATCATACAAAAGTAATATTTAGTATTGATATTTAATATTTAGCAGCATATGTATGAAAAACACACAGACATTCTGTAAAGGGGGACTTTATTGCACAAATACGTTTTTTTTAAATTGAGCTTTTTTCAGAGTGCGAAGTGTTTATCTATTTCTATTCATATAGGTCTCAAATTAGCTCACAAAATGCAAAATCATAGTAAGACTCATTTATAGTTGGAGATAAAACAAGAGAGCACATAGGAGACCGAAGGAGAAAACGTCTTTTTCGAAGAAGTCATGCAAGGACATTTTAACATTTGTTCATGGGAGTTTGATAAGTTCTAATAGTGTTTATTTTGTCAGTAGTGTATGTGTAGCGTATGAATATGTGCTTATATGTTCTTGAACACTCATGTGAGGGTGTATTCTTCTGCTATATGTGACATAATGAGTTCCAGTGATGTGTGTTTAAGTGTGTGCATGTGTGTCTGCATGCATGTTCACAGATCTTCTGTCTCTCCATCAAAGGGGATGTTGTCCAGGTCCATGTGGATGTTTGAGTTGTCCTCGCTGCAGACCCAGCCAATTGGCGTGCGGTTGAAAGATGGGCGTGAGCGGATGTCAGCCTGCAGACTGGGCAGGGGCTCCGGCTCCTCAGAGGTCACGATCTCTGGAAGCTCGAAGGTCAGCAGCTTGGACGCCTTGTCGTAGCCACCATAAGGCAGCGCTGTCCTGGAGAGAAAAGGGGAAGAGGGTAGAGGTTAGGGTCAGCAAACGTGAGACAAAGCAGATTGTTTGTGAGCCATGATACTGGATCTGCATTCTACGCATCATGGACCTCACAATCATAATCATCCTCAAGATAGTCGAACAAGGATACAGCTGCTCTATGTGCAGTATTTTTCTTAATTTAAACATTATTGGCATCAATGTGAAATGTCCTGAAGAGTTACTGAGATGTGTTCCTGGCCTCCCATGAGTTTGTATTTTCAGTATTCTTCAAAAAAATAAATAAAATTTTATATATAGATAGATAGATAGATAGATAGATAGATAGATAGATAGATAGATAGATAGATAGATAGATTTAATAACACAAATTGTCTGAAAAATGTTCAACTCTCAATGCAAGACTGTGATCCGGCATCAGGGATCATAACTGAAGAGTCAATAAGGATTGCATTAAAGCAACTGACCAACCAGGGTGAGGTGCTTTGATTTCCACTACTATAGCTTTCACCTGTCATATTTTAGTAGAAGACATATGAAACGTAATAAATCTTTTTTTTTTTTTTACAACTACTACAAGAAAAAAAACCCTGAGAGACTCATGTTTGCTCAAACACGTGAATGAATTTCCCATGTTACATATAGATTGCTCATTGCTTATTGCTTATACAGCTCCATTAGTAGTTAACAAGGATACAGCTGCTCTTACTGGGGCCCACAAGAACCATTAATGAAATTACAACACACAGATATCCAGAGATCATAAGATTAAGGTAATTAAATCAGGGGAGAAATGTTGTCTCAGTTGTACCAGTAAGGGTTGTACATTTCTAAATGCCTGTGAAGTGTGTGTAGCTGCATACTGTATAATGACAGCACTGCTGAGTAAAGCCATGGAATCGCAGCCAGGAAGGAAGCTGCCTTTTACTGCTAATGAAACGATGCTGGTTGTCATGGTGATGTGTGTCAGTGGGAGCGGGAAAGTGAGCTGACGTGGCTGAAATTTGTGCCCCGGGTGGACAATGATTGTTACATTGTCAATATAATGAAACTGCTGTAATAACACTGATAAATAACTGTTCTTGTGTATCACTTACAATTCTGCTATTATCCGTGTGCTGTTTATTACATCCACAAACAGAATCTTTTAATTTATAAACTTAAAAGTCCCTCAAAAATTCTTATTTTAACATCAAGGTGATACATGTATGAATTAAGTAACTTTAATTCAATTACATCCTTAACACAACAAAATGAATCTCTAAATGTGTTTTTGTTTCTCAGTCTGTCAAAAAATGAAGTTGCAAGCTTGTGTTTCCTTGTGCTTGTTTTTGTCTGTATGTGCATGATTAAGTGTGCTTGCACGTGTTGTAGTGCGCAAATACTGTGTCAGGTAATTTTATTTAAAGCACATTTAAAGAAGAGATATATTACAGATTTCCATGTTCAAATCTTTATTTAGGAGTCTATTTCAAAACTTTTGGAATGCTTCAATGTGCAAATGACACATTGATTCACTTGCACACTCTGCACACTGGGTGAAAACAAATAATTTTAGATGCCATTTCTTTCAGGCTGCTTCTAATTCTAGTTCTAATAATTAGTTCTTCTAATAATTAGTTCTAATTGGCCAGCTGTGTTAGGCCTGAGTTGAGCCAAACACTTGCTCACTAACCTTGTACTTTGTGGGCGCGTCTAACCAGGTCTGTGGGCAGGTAAATTCAAATGTGCTACACTGATGTCAACATGTTACAAAAACAAAGCTTTAAAGGCAGTTTAGGACCTTTGAGTTTGTCTAACAGGATGCATTTCTGTAGGTGTGAAACTCTTTTGCAACTTTGGCAATGTTCGGCACTTATCCTCTACTAAAGATTGAAAATAGCAGCAAAAAAAAAAAAGCATAATACGCCCCCCTTAAAGGATCATACTGGCCATTTTTCATGTTTGAGCCTAATATATTCAATACATGTAACATTTACTGACAATCATTTCCCAAAGCATACTACTGGAATGGTAAATTAAAAAAAAAAATTCCTAAAAATTTCCTTCCAGACAGCCATTGGTTTCAGTTCATTCTGGTACGCTATTAAAATCAACTTGTTGATACTTGANCTTCCAGACAGCCATTGGTTTCAGTTCATTCTGGTACGCTATTAAAATCAACTTGTTGATACTTGATTCTTGGGATAGGTAATCCATTATCGCGAACAAGACATGCATTCAGGTTTTTTTCAAAGTTACTTAATTTTAGAGTTTAAGCGTAACAGAAAGCACGGAGTGGTCTGAAAATCCTAGTGGTGCATTCAAGTGCTTTAGTGAAGAACTGACAACAGGAAGCATTTTCAGATCACTCTGCGCTATTTATTGCACTTAAATCAATGCCAGTCTGGAAGGTAGGAAAAAATTTTTTAATTCACCGTTCCAGTAGTATGTTTTGGGAAATGATTGTCAGTAATGTAACATGTATGAAAATTTAATAAATTAGGCTCCAACATGCAAAATGGCTGATAGTCCTTTAAAAAGAGCACTACAAATTTCCAGGAAAATCCATTAAATCAGACATGAAAAAACACAGAATGGGGGCAAAAAAGGTCATGACTTTTTGTGAGCATTTGTGTTTTTGTGTGCACACCTGTTAAAGCTCTTGTAGTGGGGGAGATCAGGGTGGACCTGAATGGGTCCTGGCATGAGGGATCTCATGGTGGCTGTCAGCTCCTTATTGCCCTTCATGGCACGTTCCCATGGTGATATGTAGGTGCGCACATACTCCGTCCTCCTCTTCTTCTCCGCCTCCTCATCCACCGTCTCCACCCTCTCTGAAAGGCATTGTGACAGGGCAGAAAGGAAGATGGGCGACAAGAGTGTTGAAATGGAAAATAGTAAAGGGAGGCGTGTATGTGTNTGTGTGTGTGTGTGTGTGTGTGTGTGTGTGTGTGTGTGTGTGTGTGTGTGTTCATGAGCTTAAGATATTTAGCTCTAATAAATGTGTACATGATTAATATTGTCTCAGTGAATGAAATACTGATAATGAGTGGGAATCTACCTTCTTCTTTCTTCGGCATCTTAGGTTTTGGGGGAGGAGTTGGAGGTAACGTTAGCAGATCCTGGAGGTTCTGCTGGAAGACAAAAAGGAAAACACAGTCTGATCAGTACACACAGTACAGACACACAGTACAGACAGCACACACACATACACACTATAGGTGGAACTGTACAAATTTGACGTACTTCTCCCTTCTTTTTCTTTCTTTCTTTCTTTCTTTCTTTCTTTCTTTCTTTCTTTCTTTCTCCCTTCACCCGACCTGAAAAATTACTATCACCAAATGTGGAATACAAGCTTTTCACTCAACATTGAAACTAAAGTCACACACAGCAAATCGTCGTTCTCACCAGATTCTGGTTGGTCACAATGAACTTGTCCACTCTCTCCTGCCTCATCTTGAACATCTTGGAGCCTTTGTTCGTCATCAGTGAGAGTTCCTCCAGCATCACATCTTTGGGTGTCTTGATCTTGGTGCCCAAGTCGAACTCTGAGGCCTCAGGGTCTGACTCATCGTCTGAGAGGAGGAGGAGGAGGAGGAGAAAGGAAAAAGAAAGAAAACTTTTACTTTTAATACTTCAGTGCATTTTACTGACAATACTTAAGTAAAACTTTGAATGTACCATTACTGCAAATTTGCAATGTTTAACATTGAGTTTACTGTCCATTACATGAACTAAATGAAGTTTGAACTATAAAGGACACAACTTATTCTCTGGTTTTCCTGTTGCTATCTGTGTCTGTGCTGTAAATTTGGGTCAGCATTTATGTTGCAACCTGCAACCTGTTGTGGGTCTGTGGAAGAGGTGACTGTGTATATGTATGTGTGTGTGTGTGTGGGGGGGGGNGGGGGGGGGGGGGAGAGAATTACATTCTTCCCTGCTAAAAGGAATCAAGGGAGTTGTACGGGTTATAAACCAAAGCAACATGGATGAAAAGGACATTTGGGAATGTCACAGCAAGTTTGCTGGTTGAACCATTTACTCTCTCTCTCTCTCTCTCTCTCTCTCTCTCTTTCTCTCTCTCTCCCTCCCTCCCTCTGTATATACACACTCTCTCTCTCTCTCTCTCTGTGATGGAGAGATCTGATAGATTTTAGTGCATGCGAGCTTCTCATAAAACACTCTCCTCATCCGCCACACACATTTTGATATCACTCATAACACCTGGAGCCTAGCCATAAAGACACACACACACACACACACACACGGTCACATTTATAAAGTGGGGAGTTGGCATTGCAATGTTGCGGAGAGCTGTTAGCAGTACCTCATAAATCAGATGTGGGTGTATGTGTGTGTATGCAAGAGATAGATAGATAGATAGATAGATAGATAGATAGATAGATAGATAGATAGATAGATAGATAGATAGAGACTGAGAGAGAGCGAGCCAGAGATAGATAGAGATAGATACAGAGAGAGAGAGAGAGAGAGAGAGAGAGCATAATTGAGGCTGCTGAGCTGAACGAACTCTCCCATGGGAATATTGATTAGAGTGTTAATTCAGAAGAATGTGAAACTGGAGCTGTCTGCTGACTGGGAGAAAACTGGACAGACAGTCCCACGGGGATGGAAGATGAACATATGAGCGAGCATCAACTGGAGCAAAATTAGGGAAATACAGAATACATCCCTTGGAAAACAAACTGATTAAAAAAAAACATACAGACTGATGTTGTAGGCAAAAATGTGAACCAGCCACAGACAGAAACAGAGATCAACGAGCGGTAAAATAAAGTTTTCAGAATGTGGACACTTATTCAGTTTTGATATATATGAAACTAACAATCTACATCATTTTCATATAAGGAAATGTTGGTTTTGCAGCTGTGTTTAGTGATGCAGCCTAACACCTGCTCATGAAAAATCTTATATTTGCTGTTTTAAACATGTGGTGGATCTTAAGGTAAAATTAATATACAGACTATAGCTGAGCAGACAACAAAAGGAGCACCAAGAATAAAAGTCAAACTTTATCTCCTTCAACGTTACACACACACACACACACACACACACACACACACACACACAGCAACAAAGTGCTTAATACCATGAAAGTGTCACCAAACAAACACACTAACATCAATAAAATAATAAATACTTTTTACAGTTGCAGACTACCACCTTAAAGCCTAGACTTTTGACACATTTTTACAAGCTGCACTGATTCCAGTTTAGCTGCTACATACACACATTCTCATGCAAATATAGTAAGAGTTGATTCTCAGCTGGGCATTTTGCAGAGCCATTAATGCTGACGGATTTCTGGCCGGTCTGATAACGATCCACATCCCTCCATGATGCCACATGCATGCTGCATATTGTGTTACTTGTTGGAACAAGTGTGCAATTGTGGTGTTGCACGTGCATCGATTTACACCTACAGAGTTCCTTTTATACACATGCACACAGATTGTAGAGAGAGGAGACACGGGGAGAAAAAGTTACAAATTGATATGATATTTTCATGCCTGGATAGTCAATCTCTGAGATATATATATATATATATATATATATATATAAGTGATTGAGGAATGGCGGTAAAGAGAACTGGCAAAATATCACGTTTGTATGTCATAAATGTGTGATCTGTGTCTGAAACATCAGACACAGTGTGTGTGTGTGTGTGTGTGTGTGTGTGTGTGTGTGTGCATCCCCCCTACCGTTCTGGGTGATGTTGGACAGGTCAGTGATGATCTTGTTGGACTTCTTCCTCTTGTTAGGGGGGACAGCAGCTGTTAGGGGCATGGCTACAGGACAGAACAGAAAAATTTGGACTTTGGTACATTAGTCTGCAACATGCAGCACTTTTACAGTAAATAAATGTTACTGACTGCTACAATGTATTCAGAATCAGAATCCAAATCCGAATTCCGAAAATACCCGTGCACAAGTATCCAAAAGTACAAGTGCACAAGGAATTTTCTTGATGCGTGGTGTCATTAATAATGTAAGTATAAACAATATGTACAGGTGAAAAACTGCAATATGTACAGATCAAAATACAAAGATACAAGGCATAAAAGTAAATGTGCAAACAAATTTTCATATTCAAATGGTAACAGATGAGTTTGTAGCAGGAGAGACAGCAAAAGAGAATGCAAACCACAAAAATACCTAAAAACCTGTGTAAAAATAACCAAAGCTTGTACAAATAGATGTAAGCGGGTACATTAAAGCGGGACTCCACCAATATTACTCATCAAATTCAGTTTAGCGCCATCTGAAATGTTAAAACAACTGTAATAAAGGCTTTTGTGTCTGTAGAGGGCACTGTGCAAAGTCTGGAACACTGACCTCTATGACATCATAAAGGTTGGTTTGTGTTGATGTTGAAGACACCACAAGTTAAAAAACTAAAGCTTCTTATACCAGTTGCATGTGTTGAATTCACAACAAAGTTCTAGAAGAGACTTTAGATTTCAAGCTTGTAGTCTCATAACAATACTTGTTGTATGAAACAACAACAGGAAGGGACTCTTGTGATATCACAAAGGTCAGTTTCGTTGACTTTGCACAGATCCCTCTACACTCACCAAAACCTTTATAAAATTGTTTTCACATACTGAATAGCGCTCTCCAAGACGGCTAAACAGAATTTGATGTGTAAAATTGGCAGTCTCCCTTTAACACCTAGCAGAGAGCATGACAGCCTCAGCAAAGATCATCAAGTGGCAGTGAAATGTGATCTAGCAAGCGTTCAAATTCCAAATGTACTTCACGAGGAAATCTAAAGCAATTTCCTGAATGTATTTGATATATTTGTATCTGATGAAGTTGTACATCACTTCCCATAATTCTAGGAAGCTACAGCAACTTCACTGAGTTCGTAATGAAGTTAAGGATATTTTAAAGATAGCGTATTTCTTCTACATGCCCTTGAGGACATTAATTCCCCCTGGCAGCTTGTGTCTCTCTCGGCTAACCGCTCAGATGGGGGCTGGCAGTATGTCGCTGTCTATTGCTCAGGTCGAAAGCAATTATGTAAGGCTGGAGGTGAGTCCCTCAACAAGAGAATAAGCTGAAAGGCCCGTCTTCAGGGAGACAGTTAATGTAATTGCTTTTCATCTGCTGTAATTGAAGCTCATTTCCTAGCCTGGGATTCAACCCTGTGTGAGCTATTTTTATGTACTCATGTTCTAGAGGTCTGTGATGAGTGGGACTGTCATCAGCACAAGTCATACATTTGATAGAACACACGAGTGGAAAGTAACTCAATACATTTACTCAAGTACAGTGAGTAAGTACTACTTGAACTTATGGTTATCTTACAGCTGTAATTATGAGTTACTTTCCATGGCATAAATATATAAACCCTGTTTTAGGTTGATATCAAAATCCAAAGAGATTTAGATTAGGAAAGTAGTCTTTCAACTGTCCTGAAAGCACCAAAGTCAACAAAATTGGAGAGATTCTCCATTTCTGAGTGGCAAATTTAGAGGATTTTTATTAGTCAATTAAAAACAATTTTTATCCTAAATCTAAATCTAGATACAAGGATTTTCCACACTGAGATGGGTCTTGAATATTCAGTTCTGGGCAATTTGATAATTTCAGTCTCGTTCTTCATGATGAATACTTTTGGTTGTGAAGTAATTTTTAGTACTTGTCAACTTTAGCTCAGTAGAATCCTTGGCTTTTACTTGTAACTGGGTATTTTATCATTGTAGTATTGTTACGTTTACTTGAATACTTCTACCACCCCTGCACACATACATAAATACATACAGTACATTCAGTCACACACATTCACACTCTGCTTCCAGGTCTGTTGCATTTCATGGGAGTGAATGCCATGGATAAAAAATTAGAGATTACGGGATTTTGGGAATTTCTGGAAAAACAAGATGGAGGACTGCTGGTTCGGTGGCTCCCAGAGCAGCATGAGGGCCTGGGTCCTGTTACTTCTGTGAGCAAAGAGTTGCTCCTGTCCCCCTTGACCAGCCTGTTTTAGCTCCAGATAAATCTCTAGGGGACAGCTGAGGAGGAAGGGCATCAGTCAGCACATTCCCAAACACACACACATACTGTACATCCAATCCTAAGCACCCTGCTCCCAGACTAACAAATCCATTCCTCACCTACCACAGTGTACAGCAGGTGGAATAGAGGGAAAAGCAGGCCACCAGCTGGATTTTAATTATATTTTTAATTTGTTGAATTAATTGACTTTTAATTGACAAGTTACTTAGCAATTTTGTCAAACTATACAGAGGAGAGGTGCTAAAACCAAAAGCAAACTCCTGTGAAAGACATACCAAAGAAACAGTCACTTCTGTAATATTAGAGATTAGATTGAGCATCTGCTTCTGTATCCCTTATTCATAAATTCATCTAGTTACATATTTGTCTACAGGTCACTGATGGGCTTCTTGTCAACACCAGTTGACCACAGGAATCAAATGACTTTGAGTATAAATGTCTTTACTTTTTTAAAGGGGATCCAGAAATGATTTAATAACTCAGTCAGTGCCAGATAATCCACAAACACTCATGTCATGTAGGAGAGTAAATTTATGCTGTCATAAGCTTTCAGTTTTTGGATGTCTTACCTAAAATTCAGGTGTCCACAAGCAAACACGGGTCCCAGAAGATCCCAGAACAGGTGTGGATCAGAAGAGGAATAGATTTCCAGGTAGGTTTGTGTTTCAGAGCCTGTATTATACCACCTGCCCTCCTCTACGCTCCAGAGAGAGTGAAACCCTACCAGCAGGGCTCCAGTGCTCTGGAACAGGCCTGGGGGGCGGTGAGGGGGGTGGGGAGAAATGAGTAGATGGTATATAGATGGAAGTGAGTGTGGAGTTTTGAGTTCAGACACTGGTAAGATGACTGATAATTGTAAACATAACAAGTTAGCTTTATTTATATGCCAATATTCTTACACACAGTATGTTGAAAAATCCTTAAAAAATAATAATAGTTTTCTTCCAAGAAGAAACTGTTTTTGGTCACAATAATCTCCTCTGGTAGGCTGTTCCTCTTAAGTGCTCTGAGAGCTAAAGCGCAGACACCTTGGCTCTTCAAGACAGACTTTAGAATACAAAGATTTGTGCCTAAGGATCAGTAGGAGTGACAACGAGTGACAAAGTCAGATGGCAGGCCAATAAAACTGACAAACAAATTCTGAAAAATTGCAGGAAATCAGTAGAGTGATGCAAGGTGTGATAAGTTTATATTTTTTTAAAGTGCCAGTTAAATCTGTAGCTGCAGCATGAAAAGCTGAAGGGAAGTTTTGTTATACCCAACTGTTGCATTTTCACAAGAGGCTAGATAATATGGAATAATTGTTTTTTTCTTGTTTATTGATTGATAATACAGGGTGATAATCCTGATCCTTGTCACTGGTGGTGATCAGCAGGTGGAACACCTCTGCTCCCTAGAGGTCTGACAAGGGGAATATGGAACATAAGATTTCAGCCAGATGTTAGTAGTTTATCTACTAGGAGAGGATAGAAAAGATCTCTCCAGCACTTGAACATGCCATTCTACTTGCGTTCCTCCTGTACCTATTTACAAGATCAAACCTGATCCTTGCCTGACTGCAGTGATCTGTGTTATCGCATCATTTCCTTACATTTTTATCTTTGATTGATTTATGTCAAAACTCTGAGACAACTGCTGTAATTCTGCACAGATGTCCACTGTGGGGCACACGTGAAGAGTTTATGAGTTTGTGTCACTTTGAGTTTCCATCAGGTTTTTCCTGCCAACGAGGATGGATTAGTTATGTCATGACATGTTATCATCAGGATTTTTTCAGCTGTGGGCTCACGATGAGTCTAGCAACACTGGTGAGAAAAGGATTTAAAAACGTTTCATGTTTTTTGGTTGTCCTGCAGCCAGCTTTGGATGTGTGTGTCTGCGTGTGTGTGTGTGTGTGTGTGTGTGTGTGTGTGTGAGAGAGAGAGAGAGAGAGAGAGAGAGAGTGCAGACTTCTAATCTCACCTGAGTTAATTATTATTTTAATTGATCTGATACACCCAGAAAGATCAGTGAATATATGAGAACTCAGGCAACAATTAAAGGAAAATGATAATAACCCTGAAACGATCAAAGGGAACCACAGGAGACTTAGAATAACCATTATTTCTCCATGATCTGAACTGACCCTAAACCATGACCCTTGAACCCAAACATTTATGCCTACTCTGTTAACCCCATACAGTCTACATGGATGACCTTACAAACACAGTGTGAGACAACAGTCTGTTTGGCTGAGCAGTGAGAGGAGACAGGATGTATGAGGTGGCTCTTCTCCTCTGCTCTCAATTAGGTCGTAAAAAAGCCATTAAAATTAAGAGTTTAGCACCGGGCCAAATAGCTGGAGATTAACATCTCCAAAAATAGGTGAAATGAGCTGTGTGTTTGTTTAAGAGGCAGAGGGGAGAGAGGAATTAACAGAGAGGAGAGGAAACCGAGAGCAGCGAGAATCACAGACAATTCAGTGATACGGCTGAGAGTTGAAATGCCACTCCGCTCGTTACGTAAGTTACAGCTTTTATATTCATACACATTAGTGACCTAGTTTGTGGAAAAGGTAATACTCTGTACAAAGGAGGAGCACAGGACACTTTTTGTTATACTTTCAACTAATACAGGAGCTAAGCTTACCAGTAGGCCTGAACCGGACTAAAGTTAGCAGCTAAAGTTAGCCCTGTCTGTCACCTGATCCCAGTTAGGGGTCATAGGTTAGATCTCTTTCTGTGGCCATGGTTGGGTTTCACAGCTCCAAGGCTGTCGGTTTATAGGTTAACAATCTTACAGGGATGTTTTCAACTGCAGTTATCAATTATTTCATGAAAAGGAGAAGCATTAGAAAAGGGATATGTATTTGAAATTAAAATCAGCTCGATGTACACAAGAGATTGTGTTTAGTTACATGATTCCTTGAAATATTGTTCAAAAAATAATGTAAACAGATTCTTTTTCTCTTAGTTTGTTAGACATTTACAGATGTAATATTGGTGATGGGAAGAAGGCGGGGACTATAAAGTGTGATGGTGCAACATGTCTGCATGAGAATTCTTACAGTGCCTCCCTGTGGTGAAAGTCAACAAAAAGACACTTTGACACTAATTATATCTCTCATCTCAAAATTGATTAGAAAAAGAAAAGGAAGAGGGAGAAAAACTTAAAATAGGGGGGGAGGAGGAGGAGGAGATGGTGTGAGAGCGGGAGGTGACGTAAATGACACAGGAAGAAACAGAGAGACAGCTGAGGTGAGTCATGCCTATTTTTATTCTGCCACGTGCCTCTGTGGAAAAGAAATCACAGCTAAACAGACATGTTTTACTTCTCCTGTTTCATATCATCAGATCAAAAATGGCACCTAAATGTCTTCTTGTCTTCATGACTTCTCCTCACAAAGAAGAAAACAAAACACACACTGCTACAGCAGATTGCAACTGCAAATATGACACTCAGAATCGTCAAACACTATTTTTTGATATTCAACAGTTAATATCTGATACGTTAGAAAAGCCGCATACATATCATAGACTATTGAAAAGTGTTAGTAAATCACCTTGTCAAATATGATGTGGTTTGGATGGCAAGAAGAATTTCTACAGATAGTGAAGTGATAACTCCGCAACTTTTTCACTCATCGTCAGTGACTCTCCTGTTCTATTCTTTTCATCTTTTCACATTCTCATCTACTCACTCTTGCAACACTCATTTGCGTGGCCTCCATTCTTCTCTTCATATTTTCAGACTCAATTCCTTGTCATTCATGTTAAAACAATTACACAAAACAACGCTATTTCATTTTCCACCCAAGATTTGTATCTGCCCTTTCAATGAATCATCAATCTCCTTTTTCAGCCTTGCCTCTCTTAATTATTCCACACAACAGTGCTCCCTGTAATTATGATCAAGCAATATTACATCAATGTGATAAACTGTGTTATGTGAGTGGCTTATCCAAACTGATGGTTGTGTAAAAAAAATAAATAAATAAATGTGATACATAAAACCTGAAATTTGAATTTAAAAAAAAAAGGTAATACTACAAGCTTAAAAAAACCAAACGTTAAGTTATTCAAAAAGCATCTGCTATATGTTCCCATACAGCTCTGGTTTATAATTTCAGTGCATATTGGCTCCGGGACGCCAGACACAGGGTTGTAGACCCAAGTTTGAAGTGCTGAACCTGGGCCTGGGGACTCTGAGGGGTAGACTGCTGCAGGATGCAGGCTGAGAGGCTCCAGCAGGGGCCAGGGGACTCAGATCTGGAGCACTCTTAAACCCCCTGTTGGCTTGCACAGTGTTGGAGGCTTGAAGATCGGAGAAAGCAGGGGATGGGCCCGGATTGGAAGCAGAGGAAAAGGTAGGGAGCTGGGGAAGTGGTGCTGTAGGAGCAGGGGGAGGTGGTGGAAACAGAGGGGAGGGGGCCCACTGAGGCTGAGGCTGATAGCCTTGGTAGGGGACACCAGAGGGTGGAGGGGATGTGACATCAGAGCGCCACAGTGGTTCTCCGAGTGTTGTGGCCGATCGAGGCACAATAACTTTGAGGGTAGGCCCTGTGGCTGAGGGAGGGGGTGTGGAGAATCTCTTAACCTCATATACTCGTGCTGTCTTCATTGGCCCTTGGGAACCACCTGTCATTCCTCGTTGCTGCTGAGAGGTGGAGCTGTCCTGGGGTATTTCGCCCCCGTAGCTGAACAGAGAAGAGTTGAGCTGATAAGGCTGGTGGTTCATAATGTCCACTGGCTTGAGCTTCCCTTTTTGTCCTCCTGCTTTAGGTCCACTTGACTTTGTCCCCTCAGGCTTCTTCAGGGCCTTGGGAGGGCAAGAGGGGGACAGGAGGGGGTTGTAGCTGATGGGAGGTGGAGCACGGATGTTGGGGGAGTATTTCCAGGTGGCAGGGAGGGAAGGAGTGGGTGAGGGCTCCCTCGTCTGGGCAGGAGAGTAAGGTGCTGCAGCCACAGAGGGAGACCGTTCCACCACGTACCGATCCATCCGGTTCTGCCTGCGGGCAAACAGCTGACCTCCCTTGCCCGCCAGCTGTGGCACCTGAGGGGCCTGAGGTTTTGGGGCCACTGGAGGAGGTCTGGGCCCCCGCTGAGCCTGCATGAAGTTACAAGCCTCAGCCCCCAGCCTCAGCCAGTCTTCCTCAGGCCCTGACTCATGCCCCGCCTCCCCATTGGCCCCAGCACCATATTCACCAGACCCCACAGTACCAGCGCTTCTCCCAAAGTGGTTGTCCAAGTTCTGGACCATTGAGAGCAAGGCTGGATTTGGTGAAACATCCTTGTTCTGCACTGAGCAGAACATGGGCTTCTTGTTATTATGCCGACGGGCCTCATTCAAGATGCCGGTGCGAGCGATAGGGACCGAGATACGTTGCTCCCGTGTCGCCAATGAATCCGCAGAGGTAACTTGGGGTGGTAATGCATTTGCCATGGAAGCTGGGATGCTGGGAGTAGCAGGGCTTGACATGTTGACAGACATAGACGGAGGAAGTTGAACTTGTGCAAGCACAGGAGGTGGAGGAGATGTGGGCTGGGCATGGTTGTAGACCTGGGCCCCTAGTTGAGGGGGCTGTGGTGGGGAGACGGTAGGAGCAGAAAGGCCAGGGGAGGGAGGGAAATGATTAGGAGCAGGAGGAGAGGGAAATGGCTGAGGCTGTGGAGCTGGAGGGGAGAAGGGTTGAGCAGGGGATGGATAGACTGGAGGACTCTGAGCAGCAGAAGGAGAAAATGGGGTNGAGAAGGGTTGAGCAGGGGATGGATAGACTGGAGGACTCTGAGCAGCAGAAGGAGAAAATGGGGTGGAGGGGGGAGAAAAGGGAGAACTATGCACAGAGGCTTGAGGAGAAAATGGCACTGGATTTGTAGGAGGCTGGGAGAAAGCTACTGAGGACAAGGAAGGGGGAGGAGAGTGAACAGAAGCGGGAGTGAGAACTGTCGAGTTGCTATTGTTATTTCTTGGAGGGATGTAGAGGGAGGTGCTAGACACTGCTCTCCTTGCATCAGACTCTGACGAATGATGACGAGTAGGTTGGATTGTCACCATAGAAACGGCTATTGCAGGTTTTGTGGCTGTGGTTACAGTCATGGATTTGGGCTGAGGAGGGCGGAACATCACAGACATAACAGTTGCACGAGAAGGTGTGGGGCCAGGGGTGAAGGGGCGTGCAGTACGGTTCAGCACTCCCCCTGGATTAGGACTGAGGTTGTTGTTCAGATTATTGTCTGCAGTTGTGATTGAAGTTGGGCTAAAATCGGGATTACATCTAGGATTGGGGTTGCCGTGTTGTCCATTTTGAGTTGGAACTGGTGTCTGAGAGGGTGGGCACACTACACTTGCCCGACTAACAGCTACTGACCCCCCATTGGTCAGAGCTACATCTGGTGGAGACATGTATGCAGGTTTAGCAGCAGGGAGAGCACTGTTTGGCTGGTTTGTGCTGCTGTATTCCAGCCTTGATCCCTGAAAGGCTGAACTGTCCAACCCTGAGATCTCCAACCCTGAACTTTGATTAACAGAGGTCACAAGTCCTGGGCTCTGATAGGTTGAGCTGTCCAGTCCTAGGACGTGGTTGGTTGTTGGTGTTGTTGGAGTAGTTGGTGTGGTTGTTGGGCAAGCAGAGCTCCTCCTGTCCAGTAGGTCTAGATAGCCACTATCCCACGTAGGGTCGAACGATGCTGAGAATCCCTCTTCTTCAACCTCTGAGCCACTTTGGATAGAACTTCCTCCTTCCTCCTCTGTCTCCCCTCCTGTCTCTCCTTCTGTGTCCCCTCCTCTGTCTCCTTCAGCTTTGCCAAAGCAGGTTAGTGTGTATTTCTTGGCCCTCTGCCGGCGTTTCTTGAACATAAGCACCCCTTTGGAGTTGGGGTTGGGAGCATCAGTTAGCAAAGAGGCAATAGATCGGCATTTAGTACGAGCCTCTTTGACTTGTTTCTCCACTAAACTCTCCCCACGCTGCAACTCTGCAAAAGAGGAAGAGGAGAGACAGAAAAAATAAGAAAAAATTATTAAAAGAAGCAGAAGGAACCAATGGAAAGAACAGGGATTTATTAATGAATATTTAATGAGGTGCAAGCAAGAAATAACAGAAACAAAACAGTGTGATAGCCCTCTCTGACTGAGAGTGGGGCCTGATTTATAGAGTATTATCACAGTGTGGAGGTGGGATGAGGATTACAGTGACAGACAGGAGTGTGTGTTGTGGATTTAGAACAAAGAATTCCTACTGCTTTCCAATGTTGAGTCACACACTCCACCAAGGTTAGATCAGGGTCTGTGTTTCATGGATTTGCTTGTGCATGTGTGGCTCAGTTCACATTAATATCCATCAATATACTTACTTCATAACCATAAACTGATGTATACACTGACCTATCACTGACTTAAGTTTAGGAAAAGCAGGAAACACAGGAAAAAAAATATCTGAATATACAGTAAAAGTTGATTTTCAGTTTTCTTACTAAATCAGTCATGGCTTGTAGAAGGAAAGTTGTTTTCAATGTTAATGTGCCATTAATCCTTTGCATATAGTAACAGACACCTAGAAAAAACACCATAGCTTCAGCTGCTCTAAAGCAATATTCTACAATATTCACAAATTGTGTCACAACATTTATATCTTCAGCATAAACCTACAAACAAGATGTAAAGTACAATCACAGGTAGAGATAATCATAAAAGTCATCATGATCATCATTCATGTCCATTGAGTATAACAACAAATAACATTAACAACATTATCTTTACAACCATGCTTGCTGTAATTTCTTTCTGACAATACAATTACAGTTATTTTGAGAAAAATAATCTCTGCAAACTGATAAGCATTATTGCCAGTGTGAATAAATCTGTATGTAAATGAAGTTTTGTGTATGTGCAAGTTATGAAGTATCTTACCTGCATACACGGTGTGTGGGACTGCGTGTCCACTTAAGTCTGAATCTGAAAGAGATGCGAGGTCCCTCATCTCACAAATGTGTGTGTGTATCCCTAACCTCCCTCAGAGCCCCCCCCACACACACCCTCACAGACGTGGAGAGTGTCCAGTGCTGCTCTTAGGGGAACCTTGTAGTCTCTGTCTNCACACACCCTCACAGACGTGGAGAGTGTCCAGTGCTGCTCTTAGGGGAACCTTGTAGTCTCTGTCTCTGTCCACTTCTTCTGTCAGGGCACAGCCCATGTAAAGACCTTTGTCTGTTTCCAGAGCCCAAACCAACACATGATGTCAGTCCACTATTCCTGTCTGTCTGACAGGCCTCGAACACCTGTCTAGGCTGTCTCTGTCTTAAAACACACACACACACACACACACACACACACACACCACATGCACACTTGCAAACATACACACAAGGATGGGAAGACCCCTCACCAGTAGATATTTAGTCAGTGTTGTAATTGTGTGTTCATGTCGTGCATGTATGCAGACAAGCGTGTGTTTTTTTTTTTGNTTTTTTTTTTTGTTTGTTTGTTTTTTTTTTACTAAGGCCAGTTTCAAGTTGTAGACAGCAGTCTGATCATAACTCTTTGCTGATATTTTGTCCTCCACCATTGACACTTCTGAGCTAGTTTACACACTGCCAAACAACTCCATATCCAAGATGTGTGTGTGTGTGTGTGTGTGTGTGTGTGTGTGTGTGTGTGTGTGTGTGTGTGTGTGTGGTGTAATGTGAGAAAGGGCAGGTCCCTGGTCTCCTCAGTGACCATTCTGTCATTATGGTCCTATAGTTGAAGCCCTAACCTGAACCCTTCAGTCTGCAGCCTCTGATACTAGAACACAGGTCTCTCATTACCATAACATTTATTTATATGAAGTCATAGTCAGTCAGTGCATAGATATTCATTTTGATCACCAGTGTCACTTGATCAGTATTCATTGCCTCTGTGCTTCTGATTTAAAAACACATTTCAGCATCACAGCAGTAGGCATAAACCTGTTTTTGATACACACTGTGCACACATTTGGCACAAGCTCATGAATATCTAAACACACACACCCTTCCACTACATACGTGGCATAAGTCAGAGTTTGCATCCAAAGCTTCAGTGCCTATAAATACAACCAATGAGGCAAATACTCAGAATCCTGACAGAACAGATAAACTGCTGTTGTAAAGGGGGGGTAATACCACGGAATATATCTGGTATATCACAGCCAGACTGTAAATGCCTCTTTGCAGGATGCTCCAGTTACAACAAACAACCACTAGAGGGTGATGTAGTTAAAGATCAAGAAATCTTTGGAATTAAAATTAAAAAGCAGAAACTCTTTGCTCAAGACTGAAATAGTAGCATTATTGTGAGTGAATAAAGATGTATATTTTATACATTTATTTTTTGGCTAACAACTGGTGGATAATCCTCTGGTTGGAAGAAGACAAATTTGTTTGTATTAACTGTCATGCACATCCATAGCATGCCATACAGGACCAATTAGAATGTCATGTGACGTAAACCATACATCATTTACAAAATAACTGTGATACATTTGCACATATTTACCATAAACAAATGATCATGCTTAAGAAAATTTGTTTCCTCTTACTCATGTGAATGGTGTTTAGTGTTGGTGTTTCTCTTCAGTGTCTAAAAACTCTACAATGTTCTATGCATTAAAGGCATGTATCACACATCTCCACCAACAACTTCATCAAAAACCTATCAGGCTGTGTGCTTACTGGCTTGGCGTGCTTTGTCCATGTAGGTAGTGGAGAGCTCATCGTTGATGGGCATCTGTTGTGGTCCCACCATCGGCACCAGTTGTCTTCCAGATGCGAGCATCAGGGCCTCTTTAGCCCTTTCAGGAGACACTAATGGTGGGCAGGTCAACCCTATACAGCCTCCTGCTTCCTGGAAGCCACTATCTCCTTCTCCCTCACCCTCCATCGGTGCCTGATCAGGTGTTGGGGTGAGTGTGTGAGGGGTCAAAGTGTGTGGGGTGTGTGCCGGAGTGGCCCATTCTGTCTGGAGGGGCTGGTAGATGAGCTCTCTCCGAGGGATGCCAGGAGGGCACTGTCCCAGCCCCAGTCCATCCCACTGCACCTGGAAGGAAACCCCTGCGTCTGTGGCGCTCTCATACCTTACAACACAAGATGCAACGAAGATCATCAAGTATCAAGCAAAAATCAAAGGGGAGTGATCTTAAAATCAAAAGATCTATAGTAAAGATAAAGAATTTCTATTTGATCTGATTGACCCGGATTCATGCCTTACCCACTCATCTCTGAGGTTTCCTCCTCTTCTTGGTTGTCATAGCGAGCAGGTGAGCGAGCGTGAGGAGGTGTGCGACGTTGCCGTCGGTGTGTTTGTGCTTGTGTATCTGCATCACTGTCTGTCTCACCATAATAAGCCTCGCTGTCTGGAGGGGAGGTGACGCCACTGAGCATCCCAGTGGGAAACAGGATGGAGGGAAGGTGGGAGGGCTCTGGGGGAGACTGGACCCTCACTAAGGAGCAGGGTGACAAAGTACGACCAGAGTTAGATGAGGAGTGGAATCCAGAGGGGGTCCTGGAAACAAAAAGAAAGAGAAATTCAATGCAGCAGCCTGTATAATATGACCTAACTGTGTCTAGCAAGGTCTCAGAGTGTGTGGCATATGTTTGTTCTCTGACCTCTGAACCCTTAGGCTGAGTGTATTGCTCTGTGTGTCTATGAGGCTCATGGCTTGAGCATGACTGAGGTCTGCACACGCATGGTTGTCAATGGCAAGCAGTTCATCATGCTCCTTTAGTCCAGCTCTGCATGCTTTGCTGCGCCTGCGTACCTGCAGGGAGGAAAGTGATTAATAACCACTGATGGAAGAAGTGAAATCAGTAAGTACATGTACCAATATCACAATGTAAAAAGTACACAATTATGATTAAAGGTACATTGACAAGTTTATTCAAACTAAAGTATTAGCAGTAAAACATACACAAGTATTAAAAAAAAAAAACTTCTCATTGTGAAGTGTTTTTTACCCATCAATTATCTCCAGTATAACATTCCATTTTGAAATGTAGCTCAGTAAAAGAAGAATGCAAAGTGTCAGTATCTTAAAAAGCACCTTAAAACAAGACTAAATGTTCTCACTTACTCCCCATTTCTGTTTAATAGATAATACATACAGTAAACATAACATTTCATCAATATCAATAAGTCTTTGTGCTTGTTGCAGTCTTCCTGACTCATGAAAAATTATAATTTATTTCAGTTCCAGAGTGTACGGTATGTATACATACCGTACACTCTGGAACTGAAATATTGTGTGACTTGACCAAATGAGGAGCAGTGCTCAGCAAAAGGCTATCTACTTCTATTTGATCTGATTGACCCTGATTTATTGGCCTCCATCCCATCCTTGTACCAGAATAACTCATGCAGTCATGCAGCTGTTGCTGGAGGGGTCGCTAAAAGATGATGTCAGAGGATCTTTCAGGAAGTATTTCTGTAAGGGGTGGGTGAATGATAAATGGAAAGGCGAGTATTCTTGTCCACTAGATTGCAGTTTCCTCTAAAAGAAGTAGATAAGGCCCTCCCCTCTCTCTCTCTCTCTCTCTCTCTCTCTCTCTCTCCTCCCATATACACACAAATACACAGACTTTATCACAGTGAAGGTAAAAATGTTGAGTGGATAGAAATGTGTTCCTGCACCTACTTGCACTGATAAGAGCACACAGTGTTTCCCTTTATCAGTATCTCTTTACTCAGTACTCCCACTGCACCAACACATGGATACATGCAAGGACAAACCTGCTGTATCTTGTACTTTCCCACACACACAATCATATATATATATATATATATATATATATAGAG